>CABHPP010148729.1:39180-52539 GCA_902168425.1 Peromyscus attwateri
GATAGATAGATAGATAGATAGATAGATAGATAGATAGATAGATAGATGATAGATAAAGATAAGATAAATTAGATTAGATAGGTGTTATAAAAAAATGTTTTAGAAGAAACAGTAGTCCATTGACAGAGAACTACTGGGATTTCCCCCACTTGTGAGTCATCCAACAAATGGAAGATGCTCGAAAAGCCAATGATCCACACACGGGAAGAGGCAGGTGCTATGTCAATGCCCCACTGAGAATTTGGAGGCTTGGGGCCCAGCACTTCTGTAGCTTTTTCCTCAACTCACTGTCCTGCCCCCATTCTCAAGAGTATTTATTTCGCTCTTTTAATAAACTGTATTTTTTTTTTTACTTCTAACTGTGTGTTCCTGGTCCAGTACACTGTGGGGCACAGAATCTGGGTACTACAGAAACTGCTCCAGGACTCAAGTCTATGCCTGTAACAATAGGCTAAAGAGGATATTACTGGTTTATATCAACAGATCCAGGGCAGCATTTGACAAGAACCAATGCACACTGATTGTATGCCTGCCTGCAAACTTCAAACTGAGAACTTCCTGATAGATGTCTACAAACAAACACTTCAATTTGTATAATATTTAATGGCCAGAAGCTTAAAGCTTTTCCTCTGACCAGGAACAAGGAGAGAACACCTCTTTTCATTGGTGCTTTTCAGTGTGTTACTGAAGCCCTGCTATGACCAGGCGTTTAAATTCATTAAACCTTCAAACAGTTTTCTTATATTTTAAAAGAAGTTAGTATATAACTGTATTTTTAATATGGACTTGCCTGGAGTTTCTCCACATAGGGTGGGCACCCAGAATCTTCCCCACTGCCTATACATTTATTGCTGTTTGTTTTCTTGATGAGAACCATTCTGACTGGGTGACATGGAATCTCAGTATCGATTTTATTTTCATTTTCCTGATGACTAAGCATATTGAGTACTTTCTCATGTGCTTATTTATCACTTACACTGTTTTTAATAATGTTCACAACGTTATACGCTCTTCACATGGAGAAAATAAATGAAGCTGAAGGGTGCTGCTAGAAAAAAAGAACAAGGTTCAGAGAGGGAGAACGAGAGGAGGATGGGGTGAATATGATCACATGATACACACTTACAAAACGTGTGTTGAAATCCATTATTCTCTACAATTAAGATACACAAATTTTAAGGTTCTATTTTACTCATTTATTCATTTATTGAATAGGTTTAGAATATTTGTTCTTTTAGTGTTTGGGTTTTTGAGTTCTTTAGTCTTAACCCACTATCCGATGACTAGCTGGTCCAGATTGTCCCGTTCTGTAGCCTGCCTCTTCACTCTGGACCATCTCCTTTGTTCTGCAGATGCTTTTTAACCTGATACAATTCTCCTGTCAACTAGTGTTATTTCCTGGTCTTTTTGGAGTCATTTCTGGAGCAGTTCAGAAGCCATTGTATATCCCTGTATCTTGAAGCATTTCCCATTTTCCTCTAATAGCTTCCAAGCTCCGGTTCTGACATTAAGGCTCTAGGTCCATTTTGAACTGCTTCTTTGTACAATTGAAAGATGGGGATCTAGTTGCAGACTCCTACATGAAGTATCCAGTTTCCACAGCAACAGATGTTAGTCCATGTTTTCTGTACCTGTGTCAAGAATCAGATGGCTGTGTCTGTGGGACTTTATGTCTGGGTCTTCTGCTCCCTTTGTTCATCCATGAGTCTGTTTTGTACTCGCACAAGGCTGGTTTCTGTTGCCCTGGCTCTGGTACCATCTGAAGTCATGTCCTGGAATGCCTGCAGTGCGGCTTTCTTCAGGATTGTTTTGGCCATTGGGAATCTCCTGTGCTTCCATATGAATCATGGAGTTAGCTTTGTTTTGTGAAAAATGACATTGACTTTTGATAGGGATTGCATTGAATCTACAGGTCATTCTCAGCAAAGGGGCCGTTTTCACAGTGTTAATTCGGATCCATGATCAGAGGGCTTCCACCATTTGTGTCTTCTTCGATTTCTTTTTTCAGTGGTTTCCAGATTTATTCTAGAAGTCTTTAGTCTCATTGGTTAAATTTATTCCTTGGTATTTTATGTTGTTTGTTTGAGACTGTTGTATTATTTTCTTGATTGCTTTTCAGAAAGTTTGGTAGATGAAAAAAGCTTCTGGATTTTATGTGTTGGTTTTGTATACTGCTACTCTGCTCAAAGTGTTGACCACTTCTCTGAGTCTTCTGATGGGATCTTTTAATCATGAGCCTGTATCACCAGTAAATATAGATAATTTTACTTCCTCTCTTGTTTATAAGACTTTTGTTTTGTTATCTAGGCCAACTAATCTTTTTCAATAGGACCAATGCTATAAAATAGAGAAAGAAATAGCCACCTCAACAAACAGTTCTGCAGCAATTGGACATTTGTATCTAAAATAATCTCAACAAAAATATTGCAGTTTACAAAAATTAACTCAAAATAGATTATAGGTGTAAATGAGAAGACCTGTGAAAACTTTGTGAGGCATAAGAATGACTTTTTAGGTCCAACACCAAATGCATGATCCATAGAAGAAATAATTTGCAAGCTGAACTTCATTAAAAGTAAAAATATCAATCTGTGTACTGGGAAGATGGTTCAGATGGTAAAGTGCTTATTTCCTGAGCCCTAGGACCTGAGTTTGGATCCCTACACCCAGGTAAAATCAGGCACAGTGGTGCAAGTCTGCTCCCAGCCATGTTGGTAGAGGTGGCCAGAGAAGTGTAGATCCCCAGGGCTCAAATGCCAAGAGTGTAGCAGCCAGTCAGCAAGCTCCAGGCTCAGTGATAGAATCCACATCAAAGAGTAAAGTAGAGAGCAACCAAGAAAGACACCTAATATCGACCTCTGGCCTCTACATGCATATGTATTCACGCATATACACACACATTTACACGCACACACGTGCATAGATTGTACGGTAATTACATCTATCTGTAAAAGCACTATCAAAAGAATAAAAATGGCTGGAAGTGTAGTTCAGGTGTAAAATACTCATACAGGCCCTAAGTTTGATCCTAAGTACCCCAGAAACAATTTACAAAATACATATCTCAGCAAGTATACAAAGGATTCTTAAGACACAACAACAAGAAACCAAACTACCCAACTTAGAAAAAATAAGCCCTAATATTGACACCTCACCAAGGAGGATATACAATGAGAACTAGCCATAGGGAGAGATGCTTACCATCATATGTCACCAGACATTCATATCAAAAAAGATAACAAGATACCACTACACATGTGTTTGAATGAGTACCTGACCACTGACATCATGAAGTGGTGATAAAAGGGGACCACAAAGAGTTCTCATCTCTCTTGGTGGAGAAGCAAAATGTACAACTGTGTCCCCAATTGCTAATCCTCAAAAGCAAGTGAGATGTCCTTCAGTGGGTTACCACCTATGCTCCATTGCTGCAACTGTGATACCCACACAATGGGATATTATCCAGTGATAAAAATCAATGAACTAACAACCACAAAAAGATATGAAAGTCACCTTAAAGTCATATTGCCAAGGAAAAGAAACTAATCGGAAACTCTGCGTGTTATAGCATTCCACTCTACGACATTCTGGAAAAGGCAATATTAGTAAAAAGTTTAGTGGTGGCCATTGTTTAGGAAGAAGGGATGGAGTGCCCACCTAGAGGGTTTTTAGGAAACTAAATGAAACTAAATGCTAGACACATTTTTTTATGTATTTGTAAAAGGTCACAGGATTCACACAGTCAGAATGAGCCCTGCTATTAACTATGAGCCTTTGGAGATGATAATATAAAAATACAGGTTCATCCTAGAAAGCAGATGTGCCATTCTGATACGTAGTTTTGGGGGGGAGTCACTGGACATGTGGGAATACTGCCCTTTCTGCTCAGCTTTTCTGCGAACTGAAAATGCTCTACATAATAAAGTGTATTCATTTCCATACCCTTAGAGTCTTCCCAACTGGAAAAGAACAACCAATAAATTATTGTTGGTTAAGAAACCCAACACTCGGGGCTGGAGAGATGGCTCAGAGGTTAAGAGCACTGACTGCTCTTCCAGAGGTCCTAAGTTCAATTCCCAGCAACCACATGGTGGCTCACAACCATCTGTAATGAGATCTGGTGCCCTCTTCTGGCCTGCAGTCATACATGCTATATACATAATAAATAAATAAATCTTTAAAAAAAAAAAACTCAGAATAAGTTTTTTAAAAAAAAAAGAAACCCAACACTATAGACATAATCAAGTGAATATTTTCTTTAAATTTACCAAATATAAGTGGACTAGATATTGTAACTATGTTTCTTGCTTGATAACTGTTTTGTTATATGTAATTTTACTATGTTGAAGTTAAAGCCTTCCTTTTTGATTAGATAGAAAAGGGGGAATGCTGTGGAATGTCTTTCTGTATGCTATAAATATGTGTTGCTCTGATTGGTTAATAAATAAATCTACATTGGCCTATGGCAGGGCAGCACAGAGCCAGGTGGGAAAATCCTGAGACAGAGACAGAGAGAGAAGGAAGGAGAGTGGGGCAGACGCTGCCAGCCACCACCAGGAGAAGCAAGCTGTAAAGGTGTTGATAAACCACAAGCCACGTGGCAAAGTATAGATCTATAGAAATGGATTAATTTAAGATATGGGAGCTAGCTAGCAAGAAGCCTGCCATGGCCATAGTTTAAAAATAAAAAAAAAAAAGAAACCCAACACTATGGACATAATCAAGTGATTTGTCATTTGATAATAATAATAAATGATACTGATGTTAATATTACTTGTAATAACCGTACAATATCAGCTACCCCTGATAGTATGCAGCAAAACACAGAATTATTGCTGTGTCATTGTTTCCTGCACTATTTCATTTCAGTCTAATCATGAGCAAACATCAGACAAACCTCTTGAGGGCTATTTCATGTGAGAACTAGTCAGTGCTGGTTAAAAGCCAAGGACCAGGCTAGAGAAGTCAACACTGAAAGTATTGCCACGCAGGCAAGAGGACCAGAATTCAAGTCCCCAGAACCCACACCACTGCCAGGGAGCGCAGCTGCCCACACACAATTCCAGCCTTGAACTGGAATGCAGGGCATCCTTGGAGCTAGATTACGTAAAGCTAAGCTTATCTGTGCCTTCTGGGCTTAACTGAGAGACCCTACCTCAAAGAAGGGCAGAGAAAGATTCCCACAGTCACCCTTGGCCTCTGTGTGCACACACATGTGCACCCTCATGCGCCCATAGACACACTTGCCCACATGTGTGGACACACACACACACACACACACACACACACTACATGCATGCATACACCCACTTGGAAGAAATTTCAGGGACTTAAAAGACAAGGAAAAGTGAAGAAATGCTGAAGGTGGGCATGACTAAGCAGAAGGCACAAGGAGACCGGATACTAGGGCAAGGGGAGGACTCTGAAGAAAGTTGGGGTGTTTGCGTGCCAATGTTCATTTCCTGATTTCATTCATTGTACGACAATTATGTAAACTGTTAAAATTAGATGAAGCTAAGGGATGCTATGTGGAAAGCTATGTATTACTATTTTTGCAAACTTTCTATAATTTTAAAATTTCTTCAAAATAAGTTTTTGTTTAAGAAAAATGTATTGTTTGTTTTCTGTGTCTGCTTTCCTCACCAGGGTTTTTCTAATCATTTTAGCCACCATATTCTCAAATTTGAAAGCCAAGACGTAACATTTTTGAGACATTTTTATCAGCTTTCTGTCCTAGCCTATTTTGGGATATCCTTCCCTGCCTGCTATAACTTCAGAGCGTGTTCTTTTTCTGTACCCTACAGATTCCATTTCAGTCTTAGCTGCTGAGGCCCCTTCTGCTATCCTTTTGTACTCTGCTTGATTACTGGAGCAAAGCCTAGGGCTAGGTCCACTAAAGCGGAAATGAGGGGGTCAGGATCGGTAGCTCCGTGTCATCACCTGGAAGCGTGTTGGTGTTGGTCAGGCGAGAGTCGTGGTGGACCGCTTAGTCCTCTTCCAAAGGTTGCAGGAGAGCCCGCCCTTTCTTCACCGTTGAGTTTATGTTCGGATCTCCTGACCCGCCCTTTCTTCACCGTTGAGTTCATATTTGGATCTCCTGACCCGATCTTCACCGTTGACTTTATATTCGGATCTCCTGACCCGAACTTTCTTCACCGTTGACTGTTGGTTCAGATGGTTCAGATCTCCTGATTCTCCCACTGCTTGACTTTTCCTCCCAATCTCTCATTCCTCAACTTCATGCTGAAAAATGTACTTTTCTTTATTATTAAGACGAATAAAACTATTCTTCCAAAAGGAATTCATTAGCCTCTGACATTTGAGGGAATCATGAATACTGGTGTTATTGCATATGAGTTGTCAAATTTTATCGTCATATAAACACTGACGTTGCTCTTTATGTAGGTAATACTCTTTTGCACTCTTTCTCCTTTTCTCCTTCCTGAATGTATTCATGGAGTTAATGTCTTATAAACTGCTATCCTCCTGCTCCAGTGTATTTCTTTTATATTACCTTTCTTCTTTATTTTAATTTATATTGCAAATAAATTTTTTTCAGGGCTGGAGAGATGCCTCAGTGGTTAAGAGCACTGGCTGCTCTTCCAGAGGACCTGAGTTCAATTCCCAACACCCACATAGTGGCTCATAACCATCTGTAATGAGATCTGATTGCCTTTTCTGGTGTTCATGAAGACAGCACACATATACATAAAATAAATAAATACATCTTTTTGAAAAATAAAATAATTTTTTCATACAGTATGTTTTGATCACAGTTTCCACTCTCTCATCTCCTCCCAGATGCTACCCCCTCCCCACCTATCCAACTCCATGCATTCTTTCTCTCTCTCTTTAGAACATGCAAAAAAGAAAAAGAAAAAGCATGAGAAAGACACGTACAACAATAAAAATGCAAAATGTGAAACCATAATGTACATGCAAAAGACCAATAAAGTAAAATAATGCCCAATATGAGATGAAATTTTTCCAAAAATATGATTGAGTTCATTTTCTGTTGGCCTTCTACAGCTGGGCATGGGGCCTGCCCTGAAGTGTGGCTTCTATACCTAGCGAAACCCCACTGGAGGAGAAAGCTAAATTTTCCTTTGCAAGCAGTCATCAACTAGTTCTTAGTTAAGGATAAGAACTCATGTTCACTTTCTGCTCTCAGTGCTGGGACCCACTAGTTTAGACTTGAACAGGCCCTGTGCGTGCTGCGGTCTCTGTGAATTCACATGTGTGTCAGTCCTGTTGTGTCTGGAAGACACTGCTTCCCTGATGTCACCCATCCCCACTGGCTCTTGCAATCTTCCAGCCTCCTCTTCTCCATAGCATCCTGACCCTTGAAGGCCAGGCTCTTGGCCACCTGAGCAGTGTCAGGCATGGTTCCACCTCATGGAGTGGGTCTTAAATCCAATCAGAAAGTGGATGGTTACTCCCATAACTTTTGTGCCACTGTTGTACCATTGTATTATTCATACAGGTCACCATTGAGATTAAAGATGGGTTGTTGTTTACCTTTCTCCTCTGGCAGCATGCATAGTACTTCTAGTACCATGAACACGAGTCAGTAGGGATAAAGGCTCTACGCAGGCGTCAGCCTGACTTCTCCATGTTTGATGAGGTATGAAGGTGTTGTCTTCAGCAATAGTGTCTTACCATCAGTGTGTGAAGAGCAACCAGTAGCCTTGACAATAAACCTGAGTTATTTGGAGTTTCTATGGAGCTTCTTTGGCCAACAACTTAGTTCAATGTAACCCATCCCAGACCCTAGAGGTTTCACTTGGTGTCCAAAACTCTTTACTTTGTCTCCATTATTTGGTGACTCCATTTAGATTTCTTTCATATGTGTATATAATTTAAGAAGCAGAAAAGGATATTTCTAGAAGTTCTTTCGCCTTTTTCTCCTTTTTGAAAATTTTGCACTTACCTTTCCATTGCAATGATGTCTTCCCTCCTGACTTTAAGAAATCAATACCTCAGTGATATTCAAGTATCTATGCTCTCTCAGGTCTCGTCCTCAACTTCCACATGCATGGATTCTACTACCTTCAAGGCATCACTACCTAGCTGTATCATAAGCATCTGCTCTCAAAATTTTACTCTGCAGTATTTTGATTGTGGAACACAGGGAATTAAATAATGAAAATATTCACAGAATACAATGCAAGAACTCTAATCAATGCTACAAACTAGTATGTACAAATATAAAAGATACCCTCACCATTATGTTAATTTTTAAAATCAGAGCATATATATATATGTACATATATATATGGTCTGTTTATTTATGGAACAAATATAAACAAAACCCTCTAAATTAATTAATTAACTCAAAGGGCTCTCCATAATCTATAAAATAATTCCTGGGGGGATTAAGTTTTTTACAACTAAGACTATCTCTTTGGCCTCCTTGCCCATTGCACATTCAAACACATTGCACACATCACATACATTCATGGACATGCATGCGTGCATGCACGTGTGCTTCCATCCTGAATGCTCACCTAGGGCAGCTTTCTGTATAAAATGTCTATTCATGCGCCTGTGACTCTGTCTCTGCTCAGAGCTGTGTCTCCTCTAGTCATCTTTGATACCTTGCTCCAGAACCTTTTCTTCTAGGACTTTTTCCCTGGCCCCACTTTCTCCCAATATACTAACTGCACTTTTTTATACTACTTCTGTGTCTTGTCTATGCAGATTCTTGTGCACATTCTATGTCATAATTATTTCCTTACGCACCAATTTCTTCTCAAGCAACCATTGGCTTCCTGAAGATGGAGAGTTGACCAGCTCACCCCTTTTACCCTGAGCACCAATTTTTATCACCACAGCATATTACTCATGATGTAACTGTTCGTGGATCTGAAATTAGAGCATAGGTGAGAACATGTAACATGCCACAGAGTTCTCTGAAATGAGAGGTGATGCTACTGCTATTTCAATGCACACAACAGCCCACTAGAATTTAAATCAACATTGTGAAGAGGCCCCTACATCGATTAACATACATCTGGATCTTAAGTCTAAATAAAGAGATAAGATTTCCTTAGAAGAGGTGTCCAAGTACAGAATAAAAGAGAAGTTCCTTATTCATGGACTTTGTAAAAGTCAATGAAAGTATTTACATTTTATTACAGACTCAGTAATAAAAACTTTTATGTTGACTTTTTAAATCTAGTTCTTATATGACTTCTGCTTCCCCAAGTTTTATCAACCCTTGAACACAAAGTGAGTCATAACGCCTGCCACAGCTTGCTTGTGTGTCCTCCATTATGACACAAGACACACGTCCCACCCAACACACACATACATATTTCTGGAATTTCTGGGGACAAGCTCTGTATACTCTGCATACAAGCTAAGGAAAATATGGTGACAAAGAAGGTCTTGTTTCAAATACCTGGAAATGTTGTGCATACATTATCATGCATGCTTTTGTTCCAACAATCTATGCACAAGCATGCTCACACAAATGTTAAATGCACATTGTAACATTTAGTACCAGACTTCACAGGGAGATTGAGCTGAGAAACCATCACTCAAGGATTTCTTTGTTTATAGCTCCTCAGCAAATTTTTCCTTCCTGTTTGCCAACACCATCTCATCTTTGACAACAGCTCGTCTGCTGGACTATTCATCCTCGGCCTGAAATTACTTACTGTCTTTTCTCCCTGGAAAGCCTGAAGGGCCAGCCGTTTGTTCTCAGATGTCTGGTTTCTTTACTATTGATAGAGAAACCTTTAACGCCTTTCTCATATTTTGAAAACAGGTTTCAAACTTGCGATGATTACCGATTTGGCTCGCTCAGTCTTTTGCCTGTGAGCTTTAGCTTATAGACTAGAAGGCATGTTTGCACTTGCCACCGTTTGCATTTCCCTTTTCCTTGTTGTTTGTTTCTTTACCAATATTTTGCAAACCAATAGGCTAAATGCACGTGTAACATAACCCTGCCATTTGCTGGGGTTTCATCTGTCTTCAGCCTCTGGATTCCTCAACAAGGAACTGGGAAACATCTGCTTCAGCCAGTGTGTGGAAGCAGGGGACTGCTGCAGGAACATCTTTGCTGGAACTGTCAGATGTCTTTAAGGCATGCACAGCACTCTCTTTGTGAGCCTGTTGTGTTTTACATGCAATTGTTCAGAAGATTGCCTTTGAGTTGTCTCTACCAACGGATTTCTGTGGAAGGCATTGTACAATACGAATCTTAAATGGTCTTATTAATAAAAAAAAAAAAACCCTCAGGAGCCAGGTATTGGGGTAAATGCTGGAAGATCAGAGAAGGAGAACAAGCCACAGCTAACCTCACCTCGCCAACTTCTCAGCCGATCCTGTTTCCTCAAACTGAAAGCCTCTGCGTCCTCACCCAAATGGATCTCAGCTGAACTGCTGCTCAAAGCCTAAAAACTTAAAAGCCTCTAGTTCCTGGTCCTCATGCCTTATATACTTTTCTGCTTCCTGCCATCACTTCCTGGGATTAAAGGCATGTGTCTTTCCCAAGCAAGACATGAGATCTCAAGTCCTGGGATTAAAGGTGTATGCCACCATGCCTGACTCTGTTTCCAGTATGGCCTTGAACTCACAGAGATCCATCCAGAATGCCAGGATTAAAGGCGTGTGTTACCACTGCCTAACCTCTATCTTTAATATAGTGGCTATTCTGTTCTCTGACCCCCAGATAAGTTTATTGGGGTGCATAATATATCAACCACAGCATTGCATTCCTCGTATACTTCTGTGAACTCCTCGCCACTGCATTCATATATGTCTACCCTTCCCCAGGGCACAGACAACTGTGTTGTCAGTTCAGGGATATAAACTCCAACTTTTCGTTAAAACCCCAGCTTTCTGACAGGAGGAGTCCTTCCTTGAATCAGGAAGAGCTAAAATGGATCCCATTTGGACAAGGCCTTGAGGCCTCTGTGACCTCCATCAGGGTGATAATAGCTGCTCAAACGTAGATTATGGTGTGTTATTCATTCTCTTCATCCCATAAGGAAGTGGATCGTGTGCATGCATGAGAAGCAAGGCCTTCTCCACACTGTTTTTATAATGTGTTTAGCTAGCCCTGAGTTCCTGTTCCTCCCGCCTACGCACACTCCCCTCTCTGTATCTCCATCTCTGCCTGCCTTCTCTTCCAATCTCCCGAAAACTCTCTCAGGATGCTGTCTGCTTTTCTGTGAATTGGTGTAGTGGCTTTCTTCGTGTCCACAGAGCTGTTTCCCTCCATAAAAACAGCTCACGTGAAAACATTTCTGCCAGCTGTTATTGCTTTCTAAAATTATCTATTTTCACTTTGATTTATAAATGTGCTACAATTAATTAGTTAATACCTCTGGGTACATTTATAAAAAGTAAAAAGTAAGGCAAATACCGCTGACACTGAGTTGTTACAAAAGCATGAAGAAAGAGCAGCACCTGTGCCTGAGCAAACCTTCAGATAGCACCTGAGTCCACAGTGGCCGGTGTCCTGTGCCCTCCATGGTAAACAGAGCCCAGGGCCAAAGCCATGAGCCAGTTCAAGGGCATCAAGGCTTCTTCCAGCACAGAAAGGGTCCTGACCTTGTAAGCCCGACAGCTATGGTGCTAGATTCCAGAGTCAGCTCTAAGTAGTTCCACGTATTCTTCCTCAAAAGCTGAACAGTGATGTCAGAACTGCTTGTAAATGATCGACAATGAGCGCACAATAAATAAGCAACTGTGTGCTCTTCGTGTGCATACTGTTTCACTTCCTACTGTCCTAAGCTGTGCTCTCTCTCCTCTCTCTCCTCCCTCTCTCTCTCTCTCTCTCTCTCTCTCTCTCTCTCTCTCTCTCTCTCGTCGCTTATTTTCTTTCATCTAAGGACCCATGTTCAGAAATCCTACTCTATCAGTGTACTTGTGTGTACTATGTAATGTGCAAGCTACTTAAAATGTAATTTGTGTATCTTAGGCTTTTTGATTCTTATTCATAAATTAAAAGCTACAAGCTGTACATTTTGAAAGCACAATGTAAGCATGAAAATCAAAGTTCTATGGAATCCAACTGAAAAATGTAGAGTGGGGGATTCATTCAGTGAGTTTAGCTGACTGGGGATAAATATATTTTATCTCTAAGAAAATATATCATATAGGAGAAAAAAGTGCACATGTAAATGAATTTTTAAATATCCCAAGTCAGGGGGAAGATCAATATAATTCAACAAGAATATATTACAGCCTTCTATATAATCAGCTCTTGGTAGGAAGGAGAAATAAAAGAAGCAGAAAATGAGATTTCTGCCCTTGAGGAGCTTACAATCCTATTAGAGAAAGGATTTTAATTCTCTCTACGGGGTATTAAACAGGTGCATTAAACCATGGAGAAAGGCTGTGCAATATGCATACATGTGTGTCTACCCTGAGAGAACTACAGGACACTATGGCATTTGTCATCTAATCCATGACAGTTTGACAGTGAGGGGTCTGTCACTCTACAGCAACAGGGGGAAACCTAAATATGTATTTACCCCACTCGTAGGTCCAAGACTGTGGACATCATCATGCTGACCTCTCTCTCTCTTCAAGTTTGCTTGAAAGCAGAACAGTTCTAATCAACATATTGTCTTGATGTTTGTCCATCTGAGCAGCAGACGAAGGACAGATGCAAACTACAGAAGACTGAGCCCGTTTGGAATCCCGTCTTCCTCATCCTGCTGGGCACAGTTTCCCTTTTGAATGTCCTAGCTCACGAATCTGCACCACTAGTCATCTTGGTTTCAACTAGGAATTTTGGACCAGGTGATCTCCGTTTCTAAAACTTACCTGCCTACCCAAGTCCAAACAGAAAGCAGAGTGAGACGAGCCAGGCATGCTTCCTTATGCAGGTGTAAGGCGGCTCCCTTAGAAGTGCACATTGGCTGAGACAACCACACTTAATTCACAGTTGGCCAGAGGACTTCATGTTATCCCAACTACTCAAACAATTCAGACTTAAGCTCTGTGATCAATGTGTTTGGGCATGCTGTCTGGCTTGTCCCACACATCACCAGCTACGATGCCCTTCAGAAAGTAAGTGGTCAGTAGATTTGGGTTAAATGAAGGAGAGGGTAGGTACAGCTAGAGACAGGAGAATAAAGGTTATAGATAACAACTGCCACTGTCCTCCCTGCCCCAGAGAAATAGCTCCAAAGGAGTAATCAAGTATCCTGCCCCAGTATCAGAATTGGTTTCTCCAATGTACACAAATATATATTCACATACTCTGTGTAGTTGTTGTTCAAACGTGCAGGTAGCGATGAGGCAACGTGTGAAAACCGTTGCCCCCATAGAGCTTATACTAACTCATCTGTTTCATATCATGTGGCGAGTGACTATCCTGAGTGGGTCTTTTCCAATTCC
>CABHPP010148730.1:0-41217 GCA_902168425.1 Peromyscus attwateri
ATCTCTCCTGCCCCAAATTACTTATTTGTATGCAATGAAATTTGCTACAAAGAAGACAAGAGGTGGATTTATTTTTATTTGTAATATAGCATGAGAGAAAACATAGAGTAGCATGTATGTGTATTCATGTGTGTGGAGGTCAGAGACTGATGTCAAGCATCTCCTCAGTTGCTTTTCCATTTTATTTATTTACTTTTTTATAGTCACTGTAAGACACGATTTATCTTAGCTGGTAAAAAGTAATATTTTTCTATTCTTTTCATCCTTTAATGGGAATGAATCTCCCCTTCTTTTTTTCTTTTCTTGTTTTTTGAGACTGGGATTCTCGCTGGATTTTGAACTGATTCAGCTAGACTGGCTTACCAGCAAGCCCTTGATACACTGCTGTGCCTGCTTCCCCACCTTTTAGTGTGAGAGCTGGGGATCAAGCTTAGGTGGCATCTTCTAACCCTGTTGTCATCTTGCTTAGTTTTAAAGGAAAATTTCAGTTTCTATTAAGAAACATATCTCTACGAAACTTAAGATCCTAGAAAAGCACCAGCTTGGTGAGAAATTGAGGCTCTAGGATAAGTCTTTTGTTAGGAATTGCTAAGAGCATAAACTAGGGCTTTATTTATTTGGTCATTTTGAATGAATGTATCGAAAACTGTCTGAAGGCCTGGGAGGTATCACTTTGATAGAACGAGTCTTTGCATGTGCAAAGCCTGGGTTTGTCTAGCATCTCACAGAAAACACCAAGAACTGTCTGGAGGCTTATTAACTATATTTTAGATTTTTAGTGATTTAAAGTAAATATATGCTAGTCTAAAGTATTTAAAAGTGCTGGGCAGAAGAGAATTTCTGTGTTTGACTTTAAAGGTGAAATGTATTATTAGTACTGGTGACATAATTGAGGCTGCTTATAAATGTATGATAGTAATACCTCAAAACCTGTAACATGACTTTTTAGTTTTACTAATGAAACAGATTCAGAACTCTTCCTGCCACTCACATTTTTTACTCAAAAAAGTTAATAAAATACTGTGGAGGAATTGAATTTCTGAGCAGTCAGAAGAGTTATTTAGAAGTAACCATGTACATGGTTGTCTCCATTATGCCTGAATAGCCTTTGTTTAATTTATAAGTTTTCTAGTACTTTCAAGATTTATCATTATGGTCGAGACTGCCCCTTATATGTCCAGGGACAGTACAGTTAATGCCACATTGACTGTGATGTGTTTTATACAGCTTTTACTTGAAATGTTCATGCATTCTGCATTTCCATGTGCAGAGAGCATAAGATGTTTACACCTTCAAAAATGTTGGAGGAATGCTTGATGAATTCCAAGTTCACTGTATTTTTGCAGTTTTTAATTAGCTATCTCTTTTGTTGAGGAAGCATCAATACTGAATAATAATTTGCACATGAGGATTATAAACTGGGGAATGCTAATTAGTATTTTTCTTTTTTTGAGAGCCATATGAAAAATGTCATCAATATAATTTTTTAAACTTCAGAATAGCTATTAATTTATATACTTGTTTTAAATTTATTAATTTATATACTTATTTTTAAAGGAGAATGTGGAACTCTGCAAAGAGTTGAAGGGTATACTTGTTTACCAGTATCCCATTAACAGAGGACTTGACAGAGGGTCGTTTGAATTTCTTCTGGGGATCTCTCAGGCAAGGTAGCATCAGTTGAACTAGTGCAGTGCCTGTATTTCTCTCTCTTTTATTTATTTTTATTTTTTATATTGTTTTTCAAGACAGGGTTTCTCTGTGTAAGAGTCCTGGAACTCACTATGTAGACCAGGCTGCCCTTGAACTCACAGAGATCCACCTGCCTCTGCCTCTCAAGTGCTGGGATTAAAGGCGTGCATCACCACGGCCAGGCATGCCTGTGTTTCTAAATGAATATGTATGCTAACAGGACTGTTGTGGTGTGTACTGTGTTGACCACTTATTAGGTAATATAGCGGGAAGAAGAATGTTGCTGCTGTGAGAATCCATGAGATGAATTTCACTGTGGGCTTGGGAATTAAAGATATTTACATAGTATATATTTTGTGATTCTTGAAACTCATAATGAAAGATTAAAAAGTTATTTTTGTTTTGACTGATTTTCCCCCTCCAAAGACTTGGATATAATAAGAATTATTTTGTGGTCAAAATTACTGGATTTATTTGCATTCTATTTCCTAATCCCTTTTCTATTATGCCTTATAATGCCGAATCCATCCCTAATGTGGACAAGTATCTTCGTATTTTTGGTTTCCTGTTGACATGAGTTAGAGTGGCAGGTTGACAGGCATGCTTTTTAAGGAAGTGTGAATAATGTCTTGCCCTTTCCACTGCTTTTTCTAAACTTTGTAAGTTTATACAACTTGGTAAGCTATTTCTGTCTTGTAAACTGTCCCTCCTTGTGATAATGCTTCTAAAATTTGTCTTGATGAAAACATTAGCTTTTGTTACTGCCTTTAAAAAAGTGCTTCAAGTAAACCAGTAGCTCTTTCCTAGAGAAGTCTTTCCCATTGTAATAGTAACAAAATGAAGTAGAAGAAAATGCGAAGGTTTCCCAAACTATTAATTATAGACTTCTCTTGGATGCATGTGGTGGGTTTGGATCTATTTGTTAGAATATAACAAAAGTTATCTGTATCAGCTTATCATGAAGCACATATTACATTATGCAGCTTGGTTTAAACCTCATGTGGTCCCTTGAGTCCTGCAGTAACAGTCAAACATCGTATCTTTTTGGAAGATGATATTCTGTCCATCAGAAATTGATGTGCAGAGGTCTATCTTTACATAGAAGAGCCAGACATGTAGACTAGCTTTTTGTTTATACTATGTAACTATGTAGTAGTTATTAGTTTTAATCAACCCAGGCAACTTTACTTATGTGTCCCAATAGGCACCATATTATAAATCTTTCTAATAGTCTACATGATTTGTTATTTTTCAGGGAATAATCTATCTTTTGCAAATGGACAGTTTTAGCTTCCTGATTTTCTTTCTGCTTTTGCTATAAAACTCTCTTGCCTGTCAAATAGCAAGTTTATTGACAGCTTACTATTGCATGGGTCTAGCCATAAACTGTAGACATACGAAACAGTCCTTAGAATTTATAATACAATAGACATTCGGAGTACTTATGAAAAAGTGACTAGGTCTAAGCGTGTTCTACTAGGAGATGTGTGAGGAGGCCTAAAGTGATCTAGAGAGGACAGGTTTTTGAGGAATTGATGTTTAACCTGAGATTAAAAAAAGAGTGGTTGTTTGTGTGCAGACAGGGGAGGATGCCTCTTTTTTGTTTTGTTTTGTTTTTTTGAGACAGTGTCCCTCTGTGTAACCTTGGCTGTCCTGAAACTTGCTCTGTAGACCAGGCTGACCTCGAACTCACAGAGTTCTGCTTACCTCTGCTTCCCAAGTGCTGGGTTTAAAGGCATGGCACCACCACCACTTGGCTAAGAGGATGCCTCTTTAGATGTAGTGAACAGCATTATAAAAGACATATTTTAAAATGAGTGTGATGGCTCAGACTTATAATCCTAGCACTTGAGATGCTAAAGCAGGAGGCTTTCTGCAAATTTGAACCCAGCCTGAGCTACATAGTGAGTTCCAGACCAGCCTGGGGAAGGGTGAAATCCTGTTTCAAACAACAAAAAAAGGTCATTAACAACAGCAACAAAACCTGTAATACGAATTGCTAAATGGTCTTATTAATAAAAAACACGGAACCAGATATTGGGGTAAAAGCTGAGAGATCAGAGGAATAGAACAAGCTAGCCACAAGTTCTTGTCGCTAGGAAATCCTCAGCTCAAGAGAGAGCTACTTTCTGTATACTCTATATACCTTTCTGTGCCCTGCCATCTTACTTCTTCTCTCTGCCCAGCTCTATCACTTCCTCCTTCCGCCCAGCTCTATCACTTCCTGTCTGTCTGTACAGACCTCCAGACCTCTATGGTTAACTAGTGCTGGGATTAAAGACATGTGCCACCACACCTGGCTCTGTTCCCAGTGTGGCCTTGAACTCACAGAGACCCGGATGTTAAATGGCAACCCCACGTGCATCTTTTTAATTATTCTGTCTAAGATGGGAAGGCACTTCAAGGCTCTGATGCAGCCAAAATTGCAGCAGGAAAACCATTTACATGATTGTTTTCTCTTGTGAGCTTATTCCTTTCTTCTGAATCATTTTTTTTTCTTGAAAGAATTGCTCAGGCTGTGTTTTTTGTCAAATATTTTTCTTTAAAAAATGAAGTCAGATGCCATTTTAAGGAAAATAATTGGGGGCTTTTGTGTCCATTGATTTTTTTTTAAGCTGAATTTAAAAATTTCAGAATTTATATGTGTCTCAAACTTGATAGCTACCCAATATTTAACAGGTTTCTTGAGATTGTGGTTATATTAATGAATACTTTTTAAAAATTACTCAATGAAATATATCAGCATTTAGCCAGCAGTATTTTTTAAATGACCAACAAATATGTCTCAGAGTCATGCACAGCTGAAGTCCAAATCAGGTGCAAAGTAGACCTTTACATTTCTGTGTGGAGAATGTGGGAAGTTTATTACCAGTATTCCATATTACACTGACTTAAGAAACTGCCACTTTGAAAGACTCCACAACCATCTTAAGTGGCTGCTAAAAGTGCTTCTAAGTCTCTGTGTGAGTGAATTCGTTCATAAGATGTAACACTACAGTATGTTGCTGTAGACTGAAGGAAGTTGAAGAATCTGGCTCTTCTATGTTACTCTGTTCTTAAAAATACAGAAAAATTGCCATTTTTCTCAGTCTGAAAAGTTACGCTGTTTCATCTTTTGTAATACTTTGTTTACATTCTTTTTTTGTAAAGATGTATCATTGAACATTTAATGAGTTTTTAGTACTCTTAATGAATATGTATTTTAATCTTTAACCATTTGTGTGGTATTTAACATTGTTCATTTTGTTCAGTTGCTATCCTTTATTAGTTTTGTAAGGATTGCTTTGTTACAGCATATAGTTTGATTCTATTGGTAGCGTGCAATTAGAGGTTCATATTTACTTGATGACTTTAAAATATGCAACTCAATGTTTCCAGCCATTTATATGAGGCTTCTTTAGCACACTGTAGTAGAGCTAATAATGTATATCTGCATATAAATGTTCAGAGAAACTGCTGTGTATGTCTTCAGATCTCTATGTTTTTCATGTTACCTATAGAGTTTATAAGAAATAATATCATTCCTTAGTATCTGTAGGGAATTCTTATAGTATCCCTCTACCCCAACCTCCCATAGATATAAAAAAGCACTGCTGTTCAATTCCTTAATATAAAATGATGCCATGTTTTAATGTAACATAGTACATCCTTCCATGTATTTGAAATCATCCCTAGGTTATACTTACAATCCCCAAACAATGCAAATGCTATGTGAATAGCTGCTATGCTGTGTTGTTTAGAGAATGATGATAAAAACAGTGTCAGTAACCGTACAATAGCTTTTTCTGAATGCTTTCTCTCTATGGTTGGTATCTTCAGTTACACACAACCTCTATTTATGTTACTTCTCTTGTTGTGAGTCCCACCATGCATTTGACACTAGACTTTGAGCTGAATGTAGTGAGGGGAAAACTCCATGGTCTATGGGATGCTTTCCAGTCTCCTGTGATCATTGAACAGTGATGTGCTACTGTAGCTAGAGTTTTCCTGCCTGGCCCACAGTCGGGACAAATCTCTGTCACCCGCCAGTCCCACAGCCGCTCAGACCCAACCAAGTAAACACAGGGACTTATATTGCTTACAAACTGTATGGCCGTGGCAGGCTTCTTGCTAACTGTTCTTATATCTTAAATTAATCCATTTCTATAAATCTATACCTTGCCACGTGGCTTGTGGCTTACCGGCATCTTCACATGCTGCTTGTCATGGCAGCGGCTGGCACTGTCTCCCTCCGCCTTCCTGTTCTCACAAGTCTCCTCTTTGTTAGTCCCACCTATACTTCCTGCCTAGCCACTGGCCAATCAGTGTTTTATTTATTGACCAATCAGAGCAATTTGACATACAGACCATCCCACAGCATACTACATTTTTACAGTCACAGGACAAGAATGACTGATATTGGATTGTTTCTTCCTAGAACACTGGAGTTCTTGAGGACATAGGGTTGGAGCAGTGTTTTCCTCTTGGTGCTTTTCAGCCTGAGAATTAGCCAAACTGATCTGGGAAAGAGTAAGTTCTTTCCAGATAAAGTGATGCTGTAGTCTTTGGTAAGTTATATATCCCTTCTGGATCCTTTCCTATTTCAAAGTAATCCCAACCCCTGCTTTTGTAAAAAACTGTTTTAAACCAATTGAGTAAGCTTGAAAAGGCATGTGGAGAAGAAAATAGCCTTTTCTTATTATTATTTGTGCAGTGGTCAATGACTTTAGATACTGTTTATGTAATTGGCACAGTAGTGACTCAAAGAAGGAAGTGATTTGCTTGGTCACTACCTATTTCAGTGTGGAGTTAGGAGCTAGAACTCATGTCTGGCTTTATTACTACACTTTCCTCCCTACGTTTAAGCATCTCAAGGGCATAACTATGTGTATCTGCCTTAAGGCATCTTCCTTCAAAGTCCATGGCTGGGCAGTAAAACAGATCCTGGCTCATACTGTTTTGAAAGACCCTTTTGGAGTCTTGATCAGCTTTTTTTTTTTTTTTAAACTAAACAAATAGAGTAAGAATTGTCAGAGTTGCACATGTAGTACCATTTCCTGAAACTTGTTTTATTTTATTTTGATTGTGTGTGCGTGCACACATGCATGCACACACATTTTTCGTGATAGAATGTGTTTCCCACCGTGTAAATGTCCACTTCTGTTTTTGAGTATAGGACATGATCACAAATTCAATATTGTGTCTTTTCTCCAAGGCTTCAAAAACATTTTTGAAGATACGATAGAGGAAATAGATTTATCAGTCAAAGAAAACACTAAAGCCAACAAAGTCATGACCCAAAATGTCCAGGAAATTTGGGACACCATGAAAAGACCAAACCTAAGAATAATAGGGATAGAAGGAGGAGAAGAATACCAACTCGAAGGCACAGAAATTATATTCAACAAAATCATAGAAGAAAACTTTCCCAACCTAAAGAAGGAAATGCCTACAAAAACATTTCCTGTTTCTTCAGTTATAAGATAGAATAATGTAGCACTTGTGGTGGGCTTTGGAGCTAGATTGTCTAGGTTTGAGTCCAGGCTCTGCTGTATACTAGCTGTGTGCCTTTGGCAAGTGTTCTGACTTCTCTGTGATGCCATGTTGACTTATGAATAATGTGTTGGTGTAAGCATAATTGCGTATAGAATAGTTTCATCACACAGTAGCATTCCACTAAAAGCCAGTTGCTGTTACTGTTTTGAGTGTTTGCATTACTGAAAGGCTTACTTTTCTCCTACAGGGACTTTTCACATAGGGCCTCAGCATCAGATTCCCACAAAAAGAGGCAATTGTTTCCTTTGGCCAGTTAATTTATTGCAAACTTCATTGTCTACAGGAATTCTCACTTTGCATTAATTTATGGAAGGCTATTAGTCTGTTTTATAAAGCCACCAGACTATTCCTACTTTACTATGTGATTTATCTGTATAATAGATATTATGGGAACTTGTAAACCTGACTCTGCCACATATTGGCCTATGAGTAAGTGTCTGGCTTATAGTTGAACTTAATAGTGGCCACAGGCTGGCATTGTTGGCTCATAAAACACATGTACCATGTTCTTGTTCACTGCTACCAAGAGTTATGTGCATGTCAATATCTGTGTGACCTAAGCTTTGCGAGGGGTTTGGAGGATGATATGATTGGGTGACCAGGAGTCTTCACAATGGGTCCAGTGTTGAATTTGGGGTTGAATGTAGGTAAGACTGTTCAAGGAAGGTAGTTTAAGGGAAAGTTTTCCAGGTAGCCATGAAATTTCATACCAAGCCGTGAAATCCTTACTTTATGTGAATGAATGTTTTACCCGAATGTGTGTAAGTGTGATGGGAATCTCTGCAGAATCCAGAAGATGGCATCATAGATATTGTGGAACTGGAGTTACAGACATGTGGGTGCAGGGAATTGAACCCAGATCCTCTCTCTACAAGAGCAGCAAGTGATCTTAACTGCTGAGCCATCTCTTTGGCTCTTAAGTTTTTATTTTTTAAAGGACTTACAGGGGAAAAAGGAAGCAAAAGTTAAATACACAGATTAAATATGTTAGAAGATTATTTCTATTTTTAAAATTTTGTTTTGTATAACCAGCCTTCTTTTGAAGGAATAGTTAGGTACATTTTTATTATGGTGATTATTGGTGAAGTGTACTTTTGTTGATTAAATTGTACTGTATACCTTATCTCTTCTTGTGGGACCTTAGCTCCAATTAGCATGTGCTGACTGACAGCTTCTTGAATTACAGACAATAAACACTTTGAAAATTCAGAGGCTTTTACAGGGAAGCCAGTCTGCTTCACAGAATAACTAGTCTATTGTATTGACACTGTTGGATCTTTTTTCTATAATCCTCAAGCATTTAGGTAGTAACTGTGAGTGTTACATAGCTATAAGCATTAAACAAATTTCTTATCTCCACTTGTAACAGTTCTAATTGTATCAAAGTCCTCAAATGTTTGAGTTGACAAATTTCTCAGGGTTTTGAAGCTATATGCTAGTAATATATTTCTCTGTATTTTATTGTCACTAAAAATTTAAATATACATACCCATGCAAGAGTCCAAATTATATCATATCTTATACATATATATAATGTATACACATACACACACACTATCTTCATTTACATTTGACCCTTCTATACTCTTAAGTGCATATGCTAATGTTTGAATTACTGTTCTGTTTCATTTTTCAGTAGATTATTATTTCATTAAATGATCTTAATTTATTTTGTAATTTTAGTCAGGTGTTATCTCTTCTAAATTATTACTAGTCTTCTTAACTAGAAAGATGTTTTGGAACTGTGGGGAATTTATAGTCGTTATTTGTGGAAGATAGGAAAGGATGGGGCCGACAGTCCTAGAAAGCAGAGTAAGTGGAGCCCTTATCAAGGTGATGGTAATGAAACTTGAGTCAAAGTAAATGCCTTTATATGTGAAATTCAGGTGTACCTTAACTACTGATGCAGTGAGACCCTACCATAGCAGTGTAAGAGGGTCTTCACATGTTCAGCTGTCTAGAATACAGACTATGAAACACAGGGTCACTCTGTGAAATGGATCAAATGACTGAGATGAGCCATTGTTGATGGTGGGAGTCAATTGGCAATCACTTTATATCCAAATTAGTGTTATAAAAGAATATATTGGTATTATATATAAAAAGAATATATTATTGAGGAGATTCAACATTTACTATTTTTATGTCTTGTTTTGTTTGAGTTGGAATCATAATAAGAAATAAAGTCATTAAAAAAAATCAAAATAACTTTGGGGGAAAATCAGGTGAATTGAATTGGGTCTTTCTGGTGGTAGTTATTATGGAGTATATAATATGGAGTGAAATGTGTGGTCTGTCAGCATGAGAAACTGTAAGCTGTTGTTGCACAACTGTGCTTGACATTTATGAAGTTCATTTTAAAGAAGCTTTAACCACATCACTGATCCTTATGGCCACCCAAGCAGCTATCATGATTAATGCCATGGGTCCAAAGAGCACTGGTGAGGGACAGACCCTGAACCGAACATGAGTTTACCAAATATGGGCTATTTCTTTTCTCAGTGAGTTTAAGGAGGCCAAGATACTCAGGAGGCCGTTTCTGTGTCACTGAGCAGTTGTCACGTGCCAGGTGCATCCTCGGAAGTACTTCCTATTAACTCATTTAACTCTCGAAAAACAAGGTGAGGATTCCCAGTTCTTCCCCTCCGCCCTTTCTTTTCCAGATCTGCTTTGCAGGAAACTGAAGTTATTACTCCATTCTGGGACATGTGATAGCCAAGAGCAGGACATGGGTCAGTCTCAGTGCAAAGAAGATAGTTTTAGTGTTGTCCGTGGTGACAAGTGACTATAGTTTAAAAATGCTTGACCTCTTTAATGAGAACATTCTCTTCTAGTTCATGCTAATTCTGAATATTATGTATCTCACTCAATATATATTTTGAAATATACAGGAGATGACTATATCATGATACTAATATTCTTTTATTAAATAATCTCATTCACTAAGAACTAGTGTCCTCTGTATTGTACTTTAAATGTGACTACTGTCCTGATTGATCCAGTTCTAGTAGTACTAACATCTATAGGAATTTCTGGTTTAAGATGCAGAGAAAGCCCTTGTGAATGTAATTTTCAAAAGACGTGTCATTTGTTTTGGATGACTTACTGTGATAACTGTCTGGATTTCTGGATTTTTCTGATGGGTTGCTAAGTACTTTTTAAATTCTGAATTGTATATGTAGTTGGTCCTAAATTTTATTTACTTATTTGAGTGATACACACACACACACACACACACACACACACACACACACACACACACACACATACACGTTTGGCATAGTGCATTTGTGGTGGTCAGAGGACCATGTTCTGGAGTCACCTCTCTCGACCTTTACAAAGGTGCTAGGGATCAATTGAGAATGTCAAGACTATAGGGCAGATGCTTTTCCTGCTAAACATCTCACCCCCTCATCCTGAATGTGCTTGAATGCATTATATTTCACTTTGACTCTTAAAATTTTTTTTGTTCACAAACACTACTTGGTGAAAGTTTATTTCTTTTCTCTGCATTATTATATTACCATTAAAAGTGTTGTTGTATTTAAGGGAACCTAAACACATCTTCCTGTGTGTTTGAAATCATCCCTAGGTTACTTACGGTGCCTAAAACAATCCAAATGCTGTATGAATAGCTGCTATGCTGTGTTGTTTAGAGAATGATGATAAAAACAGTGTCAGTAACCGTATAATAGCTTTCTCTGGATGCTTTTTTTCTGTGGTTGGCATGTTCGGTTAAATGCAGCCATCAATTACTTTATTTCTGTTGGTAATGAGTCATACCATGCATTTAGATGAATACAATGAGAGGAATATTCCATGGTCCTTACTCTGGGGGAGGCTCCTGAAGGCTGTTTACTACATCTTAGAGCAGCAGGAGGAGGATAGCTCGTAATTAGATTTGTTTCTTCCTAGAACCCTTGTGCTCCTGAGGGAGGGATGTAGGGTGACAGCAGCATTTGCAAATACCTCTTTCTTGGTGGAAGTTTCTCTTCCCTGTATTATCTTCCAGTTGTACATATTTAGAGATAAACTTTGAGTAGAGAAAAACAGGTCGTTTCACAGCAGTCTCATTCTTGAGCTGGTGTGTCTAACTTTGCTCGCTCTGGTCTTACCCTTAGCAAGAATATGAAAAGTTCATCTTCCATTGAAGTTCTCATAAGTACATATATTCGTTTCCCACGCTTTTCCCCTGGCGTGGCTTTGCATTACTTCCTCCCTCTGTCCACCTCCGTTTTCTTTTCTCCCTTTCATTTTCTTTCCTCACCTTTTCTCCACACCCTCCCTCCCTCTTAATCCCCATAGGAATCCAGAGCCAGCCTTTGTAAAGGTGAATAGAACTATTGAGTGCTGTTTACCAAAAAGCATTAATTAATAGAAATACAAGTTTTTTGAAATCCTTGAGAAATTATAAATCAATTATGCTTAACTTTTAGTGACTTTAATTAATTTTGTCATTTTCTTTTTACATTAAAAATGTCATCTGCTTTACTTTCTATTTCTGCTTTGACTAGTGAAGTCCATTTCATTGTATTTATTGCTTATGTTTGTAATCTTTAGAAGATTACATATAGCATTTAAAAATTCTTTGATGATAGAACAAGATTCTGATATTTTGGTTAGCTAATTTAAAACTCGCAATGATAATGGGAGAATTTAAAGCCAAGAAAGGCTAATATAGACTGAGTGTTCTCATTTAGTATAAATCACGAGTTTCTCTAATTTAAGAGACATAGAGACAGATACTATATTTTCTTTAATGGTCAGAGGGCGTGTTCTGGAATCACTGTAGATTATTCACTGCTGTTCAGTGAATCATTTCTTTTCCCCTTTATCTAAAGTCATCTCCACGACCTCTTGGGCAGTATGTTTTCTTTAAAGTGGAGCATTTTTATTGAGAGCTAGACCACCTAACTATAGCAGTGAAGGGAAGTTTCCCTCCGCTTCTGAAGACTCAGTAGAACAACCTGATAATAGACTACTCATATGGGGGGGGGGGGCGCAGAAAATTTTATTAAGCAAATGGAGCGATCACAACACGTAGGAAAATAATCAAGTATGTAATAATATGTAATAATCAAGTGAGTAATCATTCACAAGATTTAGAACTTTACACACCCATTTTCTATAGACATTTTTTAGAGGAATACATGTGATTTTTAGAACAATTCAGTGGTCAAAGGTTGTGCAGTGCCTTGAGATGAAGCCTCTGGGGCTGCTGAACAGACACCACAGTGTGAAGAATCCCATGGGATGGAAATAGAGGGTAACGGTGTGACAGAGTCTGCAGCTGTGCTTCTTCGGCCAGTGAATGTCAGTATGACTGAAGGCAGCTCTGTCCTTCTGCACAGCTGATTAGAAAGGGACTTTACAGAAATTCTGTCTCTATCCTGGCTTGGGGAGAATCAAGAGGAGGTCAGAGGGATCTTAATTCTGAGGTATTCTAAAACTCTCTCAGCTTGTCAAAGTATCAGTCTTTGGGGTATTGTTTTCTGAGCACCGTATTCTTGAGCTCCTGTGAACCTGGACCATTTCTAAGATATAGCTATCCCTTTACAGGACTCCCAGTTTAAAAATCATATAGGGTCATCTGCTGAGTAAGCTACATAAGAATGATCATCTGACTATATCAGGTTGAGAACCTTCCTTTTAACAAAATACTGTTTTGATTTCTTTTTCTATTCTATTTTTATTGTTTTCTAAGTGTTTTGCTTGCATATATGTATGTGCACCATGAGCACACAGTGCCGGTGACAGCCAGAAGAGGGTACTGGATCCCCTCAAACTAGAGTTACAGCTGGTTGTGAGTCACCTTGTGTGAGCTGGGAATCAAACCTGGATTCTCTGGAAGAACAGCCAGTGCTCTTAACCACTGAGCCAACTTTCCAGCTCCTGTTTCAAATCAATAAAGTTTATGTCCATTGCTCCTGAACACAACTTATGTATAATTATTATTGGTTCCTACAACAATTCAAATTTTATGGATTTGTACTCAAATTGTAATAATCTGATGTGCTTCAGTTGTTCATTGCTAAAACAAAAAAACCCTCATGAAAACAGCCAGGGAGATAGCTCAGCTGGTAAAATGTTTGCCATGTAAGCACAAGGACCAGAGTTCAGTCCTAGTACTTGTAAAAAGCTAAGCATGCGCTTGTAATCCCACAGCTGGATACTGGTTCTGGGGCTTGCTGGCCAGCCTGACTAGCATGAATAAGTGAGCTCGAGGTCACCTTGACAAAGACTCTTGAGAATAATAACCTCAGATTGATTTCTGGTGTCCATACACGTAGGCACACATGTATCTTATACCTCCTCACACACCCCAAGGGAAGAAAAAAAATACAGGGACTAGGCAGTCTGCTTTTTCAAAGTTTTAAAACAATTAGATCTTCACTGGGCCTTCTAGGGATAATTCACCAGATACTAATTTTATCATTACATGAATAAGACTTATATAGCCTGAGCCGAAAAATAGTAAGTTAAAGCAATTAAGTCTCCCTAGTCAGTTGTTGACTTTGACTAAGGCAATCATGGGTGACTGGCAGGCTCATGTCAGTAGTAGATGTGTCGTTATTAAATTGTGTCACAGTGGAGTATAATCTGTCATACATCCTTTCAAAGAAGATCTATGAAGGATGGTCATGATTAACTTTTATAGCTTCTCCATATCTCATAGTACTGTTACAGTTTAGAACTCATTAGAAAATGAGCTATACTACAATTCCCTTAAATGTTTTCTAATTCTCTTCTCTTAATATTATCTCTGAGTGATTTTTAAATGCCCCGAAGCAGGTATATTTTGTACTTCTTAGTATTCTTTATAGCTTCTCCCAAAATGTTAGATTAGAGCTAATATAGGAAACATGGATAAGATGATTATAGTTGACATATAAATCCATACTTAAAATTCTTTCATAAATATTTCTCTTTCTACCAGGTGTGGTGGCACACCCAGGTAGTTGCAGCACTCTGGAAGTTGAAGCAGAAAGATTGTGGATTTGTGGCCAGCTGGAGGCCAGCTTGGGCTACACATTGAAAGAAAAAGAGAAAACAAGAAAGACAATACATCTTCCTGGCTGATTAAAGAGATGCTCAACATTAAGCTAAAAACAGTTGTTTAATTGTATAAAATATTTCTATATGCTACATATTTAAAACACAGCAGTAAAGAGGGTAAGTCACCTTCACGGAGAAAAGGAAGGATAGTAGAATAGAATCAGGAAGGATTCATCTTTGGCAGCTGTTTGGTTGGCAGGCTGCTAGAACTTGTTTCCCCAGCAAGGACAGGATCTACTGTAGGAGGGTCTCGGCAAGGGGCCAAATGGTAATAAGAGTTCTTTTTATAAAGCAGGTCTCACTGTATTGGCAAAGATTAGTCCTCTGTGAATAGAGTCACTTTTATTATCGCCCACATTATGACACACTACTTTTAAGTAATAAATGAGGAAAAGCCTGTCTGTTGATTTAACATAAAGATAGCATATGAAATTGTAAGTGCATTGGTATTTACATGCACAAATTGTTTCCTGTGTTAAGTGTCACTTATGGAATTGAAGCTGAAGGAAACCGTGAGAGTGAAAAGAGGAACAGATTGTGTCTGGTTGTGTGGGCTCTTTGCTCTGCTGGCTGTTTCCTTGCGTACGGACACCTGTTTTCATGGGTCACATCTCTTGGTACTGGGGTTAGCTCCTTTCCTGCTGGTGCTCTAGTCAAAGAGTTCTTACCCCAGTCTCTTTTCTTCTAGAAGTTGCAGAGCCTTAGGTTTCACATTAAGGTCTTTAATCCATTCTAAATTGGGCTTTTGTACAGGGTGGAAGGTAAGAGTCTAGTTTTATTCTTTTGTAATCAGAGATCCAGTTTTGCTGATACCATTCGTTGAATAGCTGTCTTTTTTTTTCGTGTGTTTTTGCTTCAGATGAGGGGCTAAAATGTAGAAGTTACAAAATATTTCAACAATTAAATACCAAGGAAACAAAAATTGGCAATCAACAAATGGGCAAATAAACTGAACAGATAGTTTAAAAAAAACAAATGGCCAATAACTGTTTTTAAAAATGTCCAGTATGCCCAGCCATCAGGGAAATGCACATTGAAAGTCCTTTGATAACTCCTCACCCTGGTTGGAATGCTGTCATCAATAAATCTGACCACAAATGTTGGTGAGGATGTGGGAGATATTCAGAAAATTTAAAATAGAACTGCCATATGACCAGCTGTTTCACTTCAGGGCATATACCCAGCTAGAACCTTACCTTCCTCTAGAGAATTTTGTCCCCCCCCCCCCCCCCGTGTTTATTGCTACTTTATTCATTATAGCAAAGAATTGGAATAAACTTAATTGTTCATCAACAGATGAATGAATACTGAAAATTTGGTGTGTGTGTGTGTGTATACTATTCAGCTCCAAAGGAATAAAATGGAATCACAAAATTTACAGGAAAATAGATAGATTTACAATATGTAATAATAAGCAAGACCACACAATCTCAGAAAGAAAATAAAATGTTTGTCATATGTAGAACCTAGCCAACAATATATGTATGTGTAAACAAATATATATGTGGGTCCAGTATTACATGTAGAAAAGAAAATAAGAAAGGCTTAATATTAGGAGATGAAGAAGGACTTGAATGCAGGTAGTGAACACCAGTGATGACAGAGGGTGTAATGCTAATTGTTTTCCTAGTTCTAACTCTCATGGATTTTCTGTTTTTTGGTGGTGGGCAAGTGCATAAAAAGATATTCAGTAGTAAAAGTGTAAAACCTAGTGTGAATTGCTACAGCACCCTTTTGAATAGCTATTCAAACAGAATAGACGTTCATTTATATATATATATATATATATATATATATATATATATAGGGTATGGTTAATTTCAATGTGTGATGTTTTTCTCTTTGCTAGTTCTTTATAATATAGTTTATTAAAGTTAAAAATAATTAAAAAGAAACATATGAAAGGATAGGTAAGCTGTCAAGACTCCCTTTGCATGAGGCACCTAAGATGTGTTCATGGTCTTAGGTTTGATGCTTCTCACCAATAGCATGGTCAGATTTTAGATAGTTTAGTGGATGATTTTCTTTGTTCCTTTAAACAACTTTATAGAAAAATCAGAAGACTTGAGTGTGAAAACTGCTTATCAACTAATGTCTTTGTGTAGTGTCTACTTCCTTCACATAGGCAAATTCAACGGTTTTGAAGGCTGCTTAGTCCTTTGATTGAAGATGAAAAATTGTGAGGCTGCCATTGATATGATGGCTATATGATAGGACCTGGTAAAATTTATGGTATGAAAATGAGGCTGCTGTTTAGATGACTTGTTAGGGAGCCGGTAGTTATTTACCTCTTTTTTTCATTGCAGTAGTCTCTCTTTCTGTCTCTCTCTCTCTCCTTCTCTCTCTCCTTTCCCTTTTTGCCCAACTCTCTCTGTAGCCAAGGATGACCTAGAATTTCTGATCCTCCTGCCTCCTCCGTTCCACCAGTGCTGAGATCCCTGCTTGCACAGCACACCTGGTTTATTGGTGCTGAGGTTCAAACCCAGGACCTCCTGGACACTAGGCAAGCACTGTGCCTCCTGAGCTGCATCCCTCCCCTCACTGCAGTATTTCTGAACTCTGTGTTAGAAAGGATTCTGGTCTGTTGATGTTAGATGATATTTTTCTAATTGTTTTTTATTTCTAGAGGTCATGTAAGTGCAGCCCATGTTTTACAGTAACAGACAAAACTTTTTAGCTGTTTAGAAATAATAGCACCATAGAATAGAACTATTAATTTTTTTAATTCTTTGAGATTATAATATCTAGCAGCAAGAGAAGAAGATCCTGTAGATCTTGCCTGTTTTTGATGCCTCAGTGGTGGCAAAATGATATAAGGTAGCGGTAAGAAGGGGCCGTTACTAGAGCTCTGCTTCGGGAGAACTTGATGTGTCAGCGAGGGAGAGTCATGTTCTGTGTCAACAGCATTCAGGGCACTGTCTCTGGATACATAGCACACTCAAGTCTAATTCACAGTTACAAAGCAACTGATAGCCCTGACAAATCAAGTCTTTTCGTGGGACGTCCTATTGCTTCTCTTCGCTGCTTCACTCCAAGGCTGCCCTGTGTCATTCCTAACTGACCTGGTGAAATAGCTTAGCTGGTAGGCAAACGTCATTCCCTTTTGATCTTAACAAGATGAACCCTACTCATTTATCATTAGAGTTTGTTATTTTGATGAAAGAAGAACCTTGAGTTGATTTATTTTATTACACATCAGCTTGATGTGTGAAATTACTTACCCTGGCTGTATTTACAACTGCTAATTCCCAGGAAAACAGGTGTCTTTATATTATGGAGTCCACTGGAATTTAAACCTTTTTCTTTTTTCATAAGTGGATCCATCTAGATGTCAAAATCTTCAGTTATTTAGGGTCATTTTTTATGTTCTCAAAAGTGTATAGGTATTTAGTTAAGTTAGGATAATTCTTAGGAAAATGATACATAAAGTAGTGCATATAAGATTTCAGTATGTTCAGCATATTGCTTTGGAATAAGCAATTATTTTTAGTTATTTATTTACATAGGTATATAAATAAATATATGTATAAATATATGTTTAGGTAATATATGTATATATGTATACATGTAATATATGTAAATAAATAAATAATATAAAACCAAAATATAAAAACCATATATCTATATCTATATATGGTTTTTTGAGCCAGGGTCTCTCTGTGTAACAACTCTGGTTGTCCTGGAACTCGCTCTATAGACCAGGCTGGCCTTGAACTCATAGAAATCTGCCTGCCTCTGCCTCCTAAGTGCTGGGATTAAAGATGTGCACCACCACTACCAGGCTGTAATTATTTTTTATTAAAAATGCACATAATTAATAAAAATATTCCATTACTGGCTTTTGGTAGCACACTCATCTAGATATAATTTATATACTATAAATCTTACTCTTTAAAACAATGCTCAGTGGCTTCTCACATACTCAAGAGTTGTATGGTTATCTAAGTTGTAGAGCAGTTTTGTCATCTTGAGATGATACACCTATCAGTGGTTACATCCATTTCCCCTTTATCCCGGCCTTGGCAATTGCTAACCTACTTTTGGTTATCTTTTGAATTTTAGTCTAGTTTTGTCTAGTTCAATCCAAGAATTGAGAGTAGAGTGAGAGATAAGAGAGATAAAAGAATTATTTTTGAGGTTGGCAATCGAATTTTTTCAAGATTTAATTTTTACTTATGTTTCTCTCTATGTATATATGCCATGTGTACACAAGTGCCCATGAAGGCCAGGAGAGGGCATTAGGCCCCTGGAGCCAGAGTTACAGGTAGTTGAGCTCCCTGACATGGGTGCTGGGAACTGAACTCCAGGCCTCTAGAGCAGCAGCAAGTGTTGTTAACCACTGAGCCAACTTCTAGTCTGGAGTAGAGGATTCTTCATATAGAAGTCTGCTGTATAGGTCCCCTGATTCTAGCTCAGGTGAGAACCATCACACTCACACTTAGTGCCTGCTACCAAATCTGACAACCTAAGTTCAGTTCCTGGGACCCACTTGGTGGAAGGAGAGAAGCATCTCCAAACGTCTCCTACAAGTTGTCCTCTGTCCTCCACATGTGTGCTCCCGCACTTACACACACACACACACACACACACACACACACGCACGCACGCACGCACGCACGCACACACACGCATGCACACACATGCATGCACACACATGCATACACACACACACACACACACACACACACACACACACACACACTAAAAAAGATGTGATAATAAAAAAGAGAGAACTGTTAGGAGCATCCTAAGACTGCTGTTGTATAAACTTCTAACATGTAGTGAAGAGGATGTTGTCAGTAGATTGTGTAACAATTCTGTGAGAAAGACATGCTCAAGAAACATCACTCGAAGGCAGTGGTTCGCAACCTTCCTAATGCTGAGCCCCTTAAATACAGTTCCTCATGCTGTGGTGACCCCCAACCATAAAATTATTTTTATTGCTACTTCATAACTGTAACCTTGCTACTGTTATGAATCGCAATGTAAATATCTGATATTTGGGATATCTGCTGTGCAACCCCAGTGGAAGGGTCGTTCATGACCTGCAGGTTGAGAACCACTACCCACTGCTCTAAGGAGTCTCAGACTCCTTTTTGAAAGTGATGATGCAATGTAGGTTCCAAAAGTTAATTATCGTATTTGTTATGTGACTATTTCTGCAATGACAATTTTTTGCTGCTTTTATAATAGTGATAGCAGGACCATGGCATCAGCACCTAAGGTACTAGCTAAACCTCCATGCTGAAAAGATAGTTCATTCCTTGCTTTAGGGTTCTTCTGTAGATTTAAAAATCAAAATATTATTTGATTCAAAGTTCAAAATATAATTTGAATTGGCGATAACCAAGAGGGTTAAAACATCAGCACTGCTGACCATTGACAGCAGATGCTCAGAGCCTCGATGGCCTAGGTAGGTGGAGAATGAGTAGTTAGTGTGGTCATCACACTGCACTTTTATTGTGGCACACACAAATATAACCTAAATCCATGGTCTCAGGAGCGTGCTTATATATAGACACACATGCTGCATTTTATAATAGCTCTCAGGGGAAGAATGGGTTTCACTTTACAAAATTTTGTTCTGCCTACAGAATTTAAGAATAAATTGATTGTGTAACTTGACGCCTTTATGTAAAATGAGAAATCGAAAAGCTATGCTGCTTTAAAAAATGACAAAATAGGTTTTGACAGGAAATGGTAACACTTTAGTCAGGTTCGGAATCTTTTGTTTTATGTTAAATTCTTTTTTTAATGCTAGGTTACCTGCTCTGTGAGAAACCTCCAAAGGATGCATTTTATGACGGTGCCTCACGTTTTCACTGTGAACAGACAGGTTTGTCTGTGCCTGTAGAAGCCTGATTTCACTGCCCCGTTATAATGCCTGACTGGTGTAATTGGGTAGTCATCAGAAAAAAAACAGGGAGGGGGATTTTTTTTTTTTTTTAACCTTTGAAAGTGATATCCTTTTCAGCCTTGGCAGATCTCAGTGTTCTATCTTTGTCTCTAAAATCCACATCGGAAATGCTAAGAGTTCCCATGCTGGAGTTAGGAGAGGTCGTTGTCAGGAGGATCCTGTAGCACTTTTCATAAATTAGAGGGTCATCCAGCAAAAGTAGGCCACGTAGTCCAAGGATCAAGTGCACCCAGCAATACTGCTTGGATTTGAAGATGTGCAGCTTTTCAGCTTCTCGGCAGCGTGGTTTGGTTTCTGTTTACCTATTCAAGCCCAGCAGGTTTTGTAGTTGCTGAAAACTGCTTTACTAATGACAGTTTGCAGATATAAACATGTTTTCCATTTCCAGCTAATTTTCTTTCCAGTGGGTTGCCAAGCTACACGTACTTGTCATAGGAACTCCTTATCTGTGTCTGTCTACCCACTTAGCTACCTGCTTGTGGCGCAAAGGTTAGGGAGTAATTCAGTGAATCCTCTAGAGAGCCATACCTGTGTGGCAGGTGTTTGGGGAGTGGTACCATAGGCTGATTCTTTTGCTGACCTGTAGAAATATTTTCCCCTGCATATTACAAAGATCTAACTTTGAGTTATCCTTTGTTTACTTTAAGGGAACCTTTCCACAAGTTCTACAGTGGACTACCTATTAATTTTCTTAAGCTTTGTCTATAGCATTCACAGTGTACAAACAGAATATAGTGCAATTTGAACAATGTTCTCTGAAGTCAATAAGATATTATGGTAAAGTGAGTTATCTAAAGCAAATCTTGTAACATTTGCTGCATGGGCTTTTTAGAATGTATTTATTGCCTATATTACACTGAATATTGTTGTTCGTTTTTGCTCTTCATCTCTTTGGGTACCCGCCACCCAGCTCCCAAATAAATCACATACAAAGGCTTATTCTTAATTATAAATGTCTGGCCTTAGCTTGGCTTGTTTCTTGCCAGCTTTCCTTAACTTATCCCATTTACCTTTTGCCTCTGGGCTTTTCCTGTTCTCTTTGTCGCTTGCTGTGTTGCTGGGTGGCTGGCCCCTGGGTCCTCCTCCTTCTCTGGCGGCGGCTGCGGCTGCGGCTGCGGCTGCGGCTGCGGCTGCGGCTGCGGCTGCTGCTGCTGCTGCTGCTGCTCCTCCTCCTCCTCCTCCTCCTCCTTCTTCTTCTTCTTCTTCCCCCCAGATTTCTCCTTCTATATATTCTCTCTGCCTACCAGCCCAAATGCAACATAAACAAAAGTAACACACCTTAAAATAATATTTTCCAACAGAATATTATTTAACTCTTTACTATATTTGAATTATCATTATGAGTATTCTCTACTGAGCGGTATTGCTCAAGACAAGTGTGTATCACAGCAGGACAGTGGGGTTTGAGAGGAAGACAAATTTCTAAGTATTAAATTTGAAGTATATGTGAAAATTTTAAGTGTCCAGGGCCATGCTAACATTTGGGGCTCTCAAGGTCAAGAAAATCTTATGTGGAAGACTGGCTCAAAATTCATGGATATAGAGGGAGGGGTTGAAATCAACCAGGCAGAAAGCTTTTCACTTGTGAAAAAAGGACCAGATATTAACTCTTACAAAAGACAATATTTAAGAGACAAAAATTTTGAGTAGACAGGCAAAGGAAGAAACGTAATGTTATAGTGTCATATATTATACCCAGGGTCATCATGGAAGACATGGGAGAAAAGGAATTGTTGGGAAAAGGAAGATTGGCAGAAGGGATGAGAGGATCAACTGAGGGCAAATATAATGAAAGGAAGTTATATGTAGGTATAAAATGTCCCAATTGTTCATTTTTATACAGTTCATATATGCTAATTAATAAAAATAGTGTCATGAAACTTAGAGCATGTTAATATGCATAAGGATCAAAAACTTCTGTGACACCAAGGAGAAATAATGTCTTTTGGTTGGAGAAACACATACATACCCTTTGTAAGGACTATAATTTTTTCTACTTAGTGTATTCTTTACCTATTTTTCTTCCTTTTGAACTTATCTTTCAAGATGTTTGTCAAATGTCTTCAACCTTGTAAAAATGTCTTCCAGCAGAATTATTTCCTTGCTTAGTTTTCCCAGCTCTAGTAGAATTTATAAGACTCTTATAATGGATTTGCAGCACATCTGTATGTTCTGATGTCAGGTGTGAGTTCACTTTTTAGACTGGTACCTTGTATCACACACCTTTTTGAAAAACTTGTAACATTCCATAGAATGCCTGGCAAGTAGATAGTACTCAATAAATGTTTATGGATTTGAAGGTTTGACATAATCCTAGACAAAGCAACATTTCAAAATTCGTATTAAAATCATTTCAAACTCAAAATATGTAAATTGAGCTACACATTATGTGAACTTTAGTCTATGCTTCTTTCTCTAATATCTTTGATTACACATTTTGTATCCCATTCCAAATATATATTATTGCATAACACTGAAGAATGGGGTAAGATAGGTAGTTTTCTGCATTTGGCTATGAATAAACTAGATTTTTTTTTCTCACTAGTATGTTTCTGGATCAGAAATGATCTTTCAGAAAGGTGCTAGAATATTTAAGTCAAAGAATCTCTTCTTGCCAGGAGGTTAAGAATAGATTTGATAATTTCTAGAGAACCAAAGTCATGTAACCATTTGGATTGAGTACACCAAACCACTTCAGGTTGAATAATTAGGTTACCCAGTGGATTTCCATCTGAAGAAAGTTGTTCTTAACATTGACTGGAGGGCTAGAATGGAGCTGTCAGTAAATGCTTGCCTTGCTAGCAGAGACCCAGGTTCAGTCCCCACAACCCACATGAAAAAAGCCATGTGTAGTTGGGCTTGCTTGGAAAGCACTGGGGAGGCAGAGACAGGTGGATCACTGGGACTGCTAGCCAGCCAGCCTACTCTAATTAAGCAGTTGTCAGGTCAATGAGAGACCTTGTCTGAAAAACAAATAAGCAGAATCCAAGATTGTCCCCTGATTTCTGCACATACATGCATATGTACATATACACATACACACATACATACATATGCACTCATATAAGAATTTGACTGAGTCTACTAGTATATTAGTTACTATTGGTTTAGCATGAAGCATCATGATGTTGAAAAAACATATACTTTATATTTTGGATGGTAACTTTGAAAGTTGGTGATGCTCCTCCCTCATGACTGACAGTTCTAAATGTGCTTAATGTACTGCACCTTCTTCTATATTTTTATAACATTTTTTGTAGGGATGGAGAGTTTGATAATTTTATGTATATTTCTATGTAAAAGATTTTCAGAATTGCGAATCAATAAGTATGATCTGTGGCCAGGTGTGGTAGCACATGTCATTAATCCCAGCACTCTGGAGGCAGAGGCAGGCAGATCTCTGAGTTTGAGGCCGACATGGTCTACAGACTGAGTAGCCAGCCAGGGCTACACAGAGAAACCCTGTCTTGAGCAAACGGAAAAAAAAAAAAAAAATCTGTGTAGTGAAAAAGAAAAGACAAAGAGATATTGGAATCCAGCTGGTGGAGTTTAATGACCATATTAAACAACAGAAGTAAGGATCAGCTCAGATTAGATGAGAGTTTCTAGTTCCTGTGAAAGCTAAAAGGATAAGCCAGTGATAACAGCCTCAGAAACTCCCCATAAATAAATTGCTGGATTGAGGAATTATGGCCTGTTACTGAAGTATGTCTAAAATTATATATGAAGGTCAAGAGAGCAACATGAATACGCATGACCAGATTCCAACTCTAGTAGGCAGTCTTTCCCTTGGGCCTAAAATGAGATAGTTGAAGACTTTAGGAGAAATATGCTGTGTAAACCTGTGTCTTACTTAGGGTTACTCTTGCTGTGATGAAACACTATGACCAAGGCAACTTGGGGAAGAAAGGGTTTATTTCCCTCACAGTTCCATATAACAGTTCATTATCAAAATCAGTGAGTGCATGAACTCAAGCAGGGTGGGAACCTGGAGGAAGTGGCCATGGAGGAGTGCTGCTTACTGGCTTACTTCCCATGGCTTGCTCAGTCCCTTCCTTCCTTCCTTCCTTCCTTCCTTCCTTCCTTCCTTCCTTCCTTTCTTTCTCTCTCTTTTTTTTTTTTTTTTTTTTTGAGACAGGGTTTCTCTGTGTAGCTTTGCTCCTTTCTTGGAACTCACTCTGTAGCCCAGGCTGGCCTCCAACTCACAGAGATCCGCCTGGCTCTGCCTCTCAAGTGCTGGGATTAAAGGCGTGCGCCACCACCGCCTGGCTCAGCCTGCTTTCTTATAGAACACAGGACCACCAGCCCAGGGGTGGTCCCACCCATGAAAGCAAAACAAAGCATCAACAACAAAACAGGCTTGAGTTGTGGTACATGCCTTTAATTCTGGCACTCAGGAGGCAGAGCCAAAGTTTGAAGCTAGTTTGGTCTATAAAGGGAGTTCCAAGGCAGCCAAGGTTACATGGAAAGAAACTGAAGAGTTCTGTACTTCATACTCATTCAATTATTGCCATTTTATAAAGCATTTATAAACATTTATAAAGCTTTCAAAGTTGTCTTTAATTTCTTTCTGTTTCCTCGTCTGTCATTCACCACACAAGCCATTCCAGTTAAGCTTTGAGTCTAACCGCACCACTGAAGGTGCCCCAGCGGTCTCAATACCCATTTTGCCAAGTTCAGTGCTCAATTCATTCTCTATTCCTTCCTTAATTTCTAAAGACTACCAACATAGCAGGCCACCTTTCCCTTGATTGCCTTCCCATGGGCTTTTATGACTGTTTAATGTTGTATTCCAGGTTGTAGGTGCTGAGATGGAATGAGGCTGATAAGAGGGGGTGGGTGAGACTGCTTGTGAGTGGCACAGGGTAAAGGAATTAGTGCTGGTCAAGTCTTCCAGTTAAGATCTGATACCTGTGTAGAGTGAGGAGGAAGCAGGATTGAACAGGGGAAGCTTAAGACCAAAGCACTGGTCTAAGGGTCTTTGATCACCAAACTGGGAGTCCTGGAGAAAAGGTTGCTCTTTAGAGGATACTGACATACATAGAGATGACCAGACCATACTATCCACAGTACTCGGCAGTAGGCTGGGGAAGAGCATGTCCTTGACTCAAAGCCTAAGTGGATCCATAGCCTACAAGATGAGGTTGTCAGCTAACCCTTTGTATAGCTGAATAGCAAATTGTTTCCTGAAGGGAGGTCCCAGCAGCATGTCCCATGGCTTGCCGCAGGAACTGCCCACATCCACTGTACTAATTCTTTCCTCCTGTCGTCCTTTGCTTCCTTCTCTCTCAGCCTCTTAAAGAATGTATCAGTGTTTGATCCTGTAACTACAGATGTGCAGTGGAGCTCAGGAACTAGGTAGACACACAGAGAGTACACTGAGGACTAAGAATTAGAATATAGGTAGTGCTTGAAGTACAAGGAATTGTTCCTTCACTCAGAACACTGGAGCCCAGCTTTTAACAGACCAAAGACAGATGTACCTGAGAAGAGACAGAAAAATCGAAGGGCAGAAGAGGAAAAGACCTCCTGATGGAAGGTTGTGCATAACTATTCACTTTGGCAGCCCAGGCATCATTGCTGGTCTTACAGGATTTCATTTCAGTAAAGCAGGACAGACAAAATGCCAGACTCCATGGAAAACATGAGTGTGGTAGAAGGAAGGAGTCTGCAGGGTGGAAACAGAAGCAGCATTACGGACTGAGCATGGGTGCAAACTGAGTAGAGAGGAAGAAGGAAACTACAGACAGGAGTAACTGTGTTTGTGTCAGCGTCCTAGCATTTCTGTGTTGTCTGTTTCGGGGCATTTTCATTTTCCATTCTAGCACTAAATGTAAGAAACCCACTGTTAGCAGATCCGTGTGATATCAGGAAGTGGTAGACTAGTAGAGGCAACTTTTCCGGAGGTAACGTTGGCCAGACTTTCACCTGACTTACTTTAGTAAAACACCAATTTCTTCTTGATTGTACTGGTTTTTAGTTTCATTGAAGATTAAAACAAGCCTGGATTAAGACATTTTACTATTGAATTACAGGTGCTCTGAGTCCAGTTCCCAGCACCCATGTTGGGCAGCTTTCAACTGCCTGTGGTTCCAGCTCCAGGGGCAGCCAGTGCTTCGGGCCTCCAGAGCACCTGCACTTAATTTAATTAAGACATTTGAACATTTTAATTCTTAAATGCAGTTAATTCAGTCGAATTACTTGGGCTTATTTGCAAAACATAGTTCTTGGTGTTTGGGGCACAAGGATTTATAAACCTACTTTGTCCACAAGGACTTTAGAATGTAATATGGGAGAGAAAGGTGTACTTTTGTAAAATATGATTTATGACCAGTGTTCCAGGTGGAATGCAGCTTGGAAGCCCTTAGAAACACAGAGTGACACATTTCCCCGAGAAGGCAGGAACTGCTTCCTGAGTGGGCACAGACCTGAATCTGATCAAAGGCTCTCTGGTGTAATATGTTCTTATTTAAACTGGCTATTTGAGAACTTAGCTTTCCTGCATCATTTTAGCCCTGAAATTGCTTGCTATTCAGTTCTCTGTGTGTTCTGAACTATGTTCTTTGAAGGCACACATTAGAAGAGGTGCTGGCATGAAGGAGCAAGCGAATGAATCACTGCGTGTAACCAGACTGATAGCTTCAGGGTGATGTGGATTTTTGGCTGTTTTGCTCAGTGCTTTATTTTCAGCGCTTAGGCCAGTGTTTGGCATACTTCTAGTGTATAAATATTTTCTGAATGATTGGAAGGAAGGAAGGAAGATGTAAAACAGAAAAGCTTTCGAAACAGGTGGATGTCTGTGGGTTCAAGGCCAGCCTGCTACAATAGCGAGTTCCAGGCCAGCCAGGGCTATACATGAGACTTTGATGTTTTGTTTGTTTGTTTGTTTGTTTTTCAAATTGAGTTTTGGGAGAGTAAAAAAGAACATACAATGCAATTCTAACAATGAATGACTATGGAAAAGTTAGAGATTTGAGTATTTTAAAAAGGAATTGAATTTCACTGCACTTATTTATTTCATTATTGTGAATAATTATACACGATCTCATTTTCTTACAATTTTCAATAGACTGGTCATAATGGACAGGTAGGTGTGTGTGTCTGTGTGTGTGTGTGTGTGTGTGTGTGTGTGTGTGTGTGTGTGTCTGTCTGTCTGTCTGTCTGTCTGAGATAAAAGGACAGCTTTTATGACAAGTAAGAAATTACCATTTCACAGAATATTTTTCTTTAGAAGATCACTTCTGCTTTGCCATCATAGTTTCTTCTGTGCTTCCTCAATTCTCTAGGATTTTCAGGAAATAGACTTACGAATAGCAGGATGTTATCCTACCTTATAGATTCTTTGGAGGTTGTGCCTGTCCTTTTAGAAAAACATCCCTTACCTGCTGTATGTCTAAGACAACCCTGGACATCTCATGGATACAGTTACAGTATCCATAGAAACACAACTGTCCCTGATATCAACATACAGCAGTGAACTCTACTTGTTATTCTATCGATTTTGTGAATTCTCTTAATTTTTTCACTTCCCTGTTTTGAATTTTCTACTCTCCACATGTGAACCAAATTAAGATGGTTTATTTGGAGGCTGGACTGCCAAGCAGCCATGGAAAGCTTCATCGGACTGCATTTGGAAAGTTTTTCCTTTGTCTTTGGCCAACAGCTCAACCCCTTTGGTTTCCCATCTGTTTAACACACGACAGCTATGGCACATTTCCATTTATCTGGGTCAGAAAACAGAGTTCTATAAGTCAGCCTGTTACCTGCCGTGTGGTGGGTCCAAAAAGAGAAAGACAAAAGTTTTTCTGTTTCTCCCAGGAACTGATAGAAAGAAACACATAATTGTGGGTAACTTCCTTTTGACGTCTTGTTCTTTGCATTCTAGAAGTCACTGAATTTTTGGAATACAAACACTCTCCCCAAAGTAACAGACTGTTACTATGTTCCCCTATTATTTGATTACTTTTCATATTAAGATCTCATGATTGGGGCAGGAGAGATGGCTCAGCAGTTAAGAGCCCGTAGCATTCTTGTGGAGGACCTGAGTTCAGTTCTCAGCACCCATGTTGGGCAGCTTTCAACTGCGTGTGGCTCCAGCTCCAGGAGCATCCAGTGCTTCTGGTCTCCAGAGCACCTGCACTTATATGTCCACAAGCCCTTGTTCCATACAGAATTAAAAGTAAAATAAATCTTTAAAAAATACCTCATGATCAAACTGAGGGTTTTGTTTTATGTTCTTGATTCTTGATTCAGCTCCTTTTTGAGGAATTAAACTGGTCTAGAACAAATCCTACTTTTGAAAGTTAAATATGTTTTATTTTTCTCCCTTGTAGTAAATATCTTTAAATTAGGAAAACAGTCCCCATTCTGGATTATATTGACTTCAAAGCCAACACTATTTATTTTTCTGTTGACTTGTTTGTTTACTTATTTGTTTTCAAATAATTTACCCATCCTAAAAAAGTATTTGAGGGCTGGTGAGATGGTTCAGTGATTAAAAGCTCTTGCATGCAAGCCTGATGAACTGATTTCATCCAGAGATCCCATGGTAGAGAGAGCAGATCAATCAGCCTCTGGAAGTTGTCCTCTCACATCCTCACATGCACAGCAGCACATGTGTGCACACGTGCTCTCTTTCTTTCTCTTTCACACACACGTGCACACACACACACATGCACACAGGATTTGAGAAGGCTTAAAGTAATATATGTAATACAACATTATAAAAAAATTAAGCGTTGAGGACCACAGGAAGGATAATGATAGTACTGAGTTATTTAGAGAAAGCAGTGCTCAGCAGAAATAGTTAGACTGTACATTCACCTTCTAAATTTGCTAGTGACCAAAAAATGATAGTAACATGTTCAGTTAAGAATTCTAGGACACCCCTTCCCCATGAAAATATAGATTTTTTTTTCCTTTCAATAAAATGTAAAGCAAAACCTGGCCTAGAGACTCTCACTTAGAGAATGTTGGTTAACTAGGCCTTCCCAACAGTAGACATAGGAGTGAATTTTATAACTGGGTATTTACTGTGCTGAATGCTTTATGTATATTTTCTCACCCAGTCTCTTAGAAGGACTGCAAACTATCATTTTCAGATTAGGAAATGTAGGTTCTGAATGTAATGGTTTGATGGTGAAATGCCCTCAGTGGCCTTAAGCTTTGGAATCTTGGTCCCCAGGTGGCAGTGCCACTTTGGAAGATTGTGGGACCTTTCAAGAGGAGGAGGTTTACTGCAGGAAATGAGCTTAGGGCCAGGGCTTCCGATCTTGCAGGTTGGTCTGCTTCTCTTTCCCCAACACTGGACTCCTCCACACTGGAGACAGTGTGACCTGTTGCTCCATGTTTCTGCTGCTATGCTCTCCCCACTATGATACATTGTATCCTTTCTGAAGCTGTAAAGCAAACCCTCCCGTCTTTTGTCATTGCAAGGAGAAAAGTAGCTAAGACATTAAGTGACTTGTCTAAGATGACATATTAAATTGGGAGGACAGATTTAAAAGCAGGCAAATCTGAATTCATTGCCCTCAGTCTTTATCATTGTTATGTACTTACATTCATGTAACAAGTTTTTTGCCACCCACCCAAACACATGTCAAAGCAGGACTCCTAGGTGTAAAGAAAAGGCATTCTGAAAAGGAGTGAAAGCAATACAGTTTAATGTAAGATCAGCTCTCAGGTCTTTTGTAGACTGAGGTAAACTATAGATTATTCAGAGCTTTTTTAAAAAAAAAATACTAACTGGATTTCTTTGACCTAAGGGAACTGTAAACCGTGATAAAAAACACATGTACTTGTCGATCTCTCTTTACATCCCACCCCACAAAAATGCAGAACACTCCCCATAGGTCTAGAGTAGGGAAGCGGAGACTGAGACTCTGAGCTTATGCTGATAGACTGGCTGTGTCCAATGGGATAAATGCTTCTGCTGCAACTGGCAGCGGAATGTCAGATGATATGCTCCTCTTTAAGGCCCCAGTCAGGAAATAGTTCACCAAGTCTCCACACCTAGTTCTTACAATAGTTCAGCTACCTCCGGAGAGTAAGTAATAAAGCAGATGAAACTGTACAAACAATGCAGTAAAGTAGTAGTTGTCTGCCTGGGATATTTGACATTACATTTGGTGATCTGGCTGGTCTGTTACATGATGGATCATTTGAGCAGTTATATTCTGGCCCTTATTTCTGTGAGAGAGCCTAAGTACACTTTATTTAGATTAATTTACTATAAGGATAAGGTGAAGAGCAAATGATGAAATCAAATTTTGTGATACTTAGGGAGCCATGAAATGAATTCTAGTCCTGGAAACTAACAACTCTAAGTATTTGTCATGGCATCTAGCAAGTACCTCAAGAACGTTCAGTTTACTTAGCAGTATCTGGCCCAACTTTACACAATGATCATACAGCTAAAGGTTCCTACACATGTTTTATATATTAGAGAACCATGTTCAAAATTAAAATCTTACCTCTGAGGCTGAGGACAACTCAGTTGGCAGACAACTCAGTGCTTGCTTAACATACACAAAACCTAGGATTCAACCTCCAGCTGCCACATAAACTTGGCATGTTACCACACACCTGTAATCCCAGTCCTTGGGAAGTGGAGGCAGGATCCTCATCTACAGAGCTTGTGGAATGCAGCCAAGGCTGCTTGAGACCCTGCTACAATCAATCTACCAATACAACCAATCACAAATAAGCAATCCTAGCTCTGTTAGAGGTGACTCTGACCATGGTCAGATTATTTCTCTTACCTCATTTCTGATATGAACCTGAAAACAGTTTTCTTCTCATAATGGTGAGATGTAATGGTAATATAATATGGACCTAACATATTTACTTACACTTACATATTACACTTGTTTAGCTTTTACTGTACTTAATGCTCATGCTGCAGACAGTGAACTTCTCAGCACATCTGTTTGTGCAATCATAAAGGCCTCAAGTGACTGGAGAGCATAATAGAATGCCATGTTCTTTCATGGCTCCAGAGGCTTGACCTGACTGTGGTGGAGAGGGAATGAAGAGAAGACAAACAGGCATAAAGAACCAGGAACATGTGTACTAGGCTTTGTAGATGTAATTCTGAATGATTTTATTAAATAAGAAACACAGAGCCAAATGCAGAATTAAAAGCCCAAGAGGTCAGAGCAGCAGCCAAGAGCTAAGACCAAGACCACCTTCTTACCCCTCACTGCCGCTGTTGTCCTTCCCCTCAGAAGGAGACCTACTTCCTGTGTGTCTTTCTTTTTATTGACTTTCTGTTCTGCCTTCTCATTGGCTGTAAACCCAACCACATGACCTCATCACTGCCTGTCTATACAGACTTCCAGGTCTCTATGGTTGGTATTGAGATTAAAGGCGTGTGTCTCCATGCTGGTGGTGTCCTTGAACACACAGAGATCTGCCTGTCATGTGATTGGGATTAAGGGCGTGTGCTACCACTGCCAGACTTCTGCTAAATGGCTTGTTATTAGCTCTGACCCCCAGGTAACTTTATTTATTAACATAAAAATAAAATCACATTTCAGCACAAATAAAATATCACCATAGGGCTCAATGATGGATAAGCTGCAGGACCCCAGAAGCTTGCTATGTGTTTCTTATGTACAGTTGGACAGGACAGTAGGGTTCTTGCATACAGCTAAACAGGAGGCAGGGATTATGGTACACAGCTGAATCAAGGAGACAGGATTTGCTAATCTCAGTAGGAGAAGTCTCTGTAAGGGAGCCGTCTTCAGGGCTGGGGGGGGGGGGGGGGGGGGACGGGCAGGAAAAGCTCAAGACATTTTCTGTACACACTGTCAACATTCACACTCAGCCCAGGAGGGGAAGCTTTGCCATCTCTCTGAGCCTCACCCAGGAAAGTGATTGTCATTTGCCAGGAGGCTGAGGCATTGGGGTCCTTGACTTGGCCATGCCTATGTCACCAATCCACATACACTGGAGACTTCCCTCACTCAGGGCTCCCTCCTCTCGCTGAAGCAGAGTATGCTGAGTTTCAGTCTCCATTTTCCTGGTGGACTCCCTTGTGAAGAGCACTTTTCCAGCATGTTTGCACCAAGCCCTTGCTCAGCCCGTCGTAATGTCTGACCGATGTTTAGATGGTGCCGTTTGCTCGCTCGGCTGGTAGTTCATAGGTTTCTACAAGGTGATAAACTGTGTGACGATGGATTTTAGAACCCTGTCTGGACCCATCTTGTTTATCTGCCCATTTGCACTCAGCCTTACCCCCTGCTTAGTATTCTATATGCTGTTACTACCCCTCTACTCACAGAAAAGTTATACCCCTGAAGATATTTAGGAGAATAGAACAGGCTTATTCTGGGGCAGATGCCTCGCTCATGAGCAATGTGTCACAGGTCTGAGGGGAGAAAATATAAGGAGCAGGATGCTGAGACAAGCAGTGGTGGGTGCCGATCTTATACTTGTGTCCTTTTGCAAGTGTTCGCTCATTGATCATCTCTATTGTTTTTAAAAATCATTTCTGTATTTATTATGTATTCATGTTTTATACACATGTATGCTTGTACAGTGCCTGCAGAGGCCAGAAGAATGTTAGATCTTCTGGGACTGGAGTTACAGACAGTTGTTAGCTGCTCTATGATTGCTGGGAATCAAATCCCAGTCCTCTGGAAGAGCAGCCAGTGCTTGTAACTGCTGAGCTGTCTCTCCAACACCCTTTATCAACAGAGGAGAAATTAGTATTTATTCCATTAGATGGTAAAGGCTGCATTTCTGTACCCCATAATGTACTTGACAGTAATAAGACTTTCAAAATAATAACTGCTTTTTCTTTGAAGATGCAAAATACAATCCTACTCAGCTTTATATTGAATTTGGTTTATAGATATGGGAATTTTGCACTATTCTTTCTCAAGTAAAACTATCACTCAAACCATTAATACCTATAACATGTAAATCCAAAATTGTTATGACTTTGTTATCATGGATCCATGTAGACAGATCATGCTATAAAACCTGAGGTGTACCAAATGTACCCTGGCATCAGGTATGTATGCACCATATGTACCCTGGCATCAGGCATGTCTGGGTAGATATGTACCATATGTCCCCAGGCATTCAATTATTCCATTGAAATGAATGATACAGTAGTTATTAGTCCTTTTGTACCTTAGTTCCCCTTGGCAAAATAGCTATAAGAACAGTGTCTTCTTCAGAGCATTGTGAGCGTGTCTTAGTGTCCTGTTGCTGTGAAGAGACACTATGACCATGGCAACCTTTATAAAGGGAAACATTCAGTTGAGACTGGCTTGCAGTTCAGAGGTTTAGTTCATTGTCATCATGGCAGGAAGCATGGTGGCAGGCTGGCAGATGTGGTGCTGGAGAGGTAGCTGAGAGTTCTATGTTCTGATTGGCAGACATCAGGAAGAGTGAGAACCTGGACCTGTCTTGAGCACTTGAAGCCTCAAAGCACACCCCTAGTGACACACTTCCTCCAACAAGGCCACCTCTCCTAATAGTACCACTCCCTGTGAGCCTGTGGAGGTCATTTTCATCCAAACCACCACAGAGTGCTAACCGGTGAGCTGCTGATGTAGTGTCTGCTTCACTATGAGCACTTCCATGTCAGTGAGCACTCTCATGACTGTGAGTCCAAACTTCACTGTGCACTCAGTTCCCAGTCAGACCATCAGCGTGGCGTTTTGATTACCAAACACATTTTGTCTTCTATGACTCCTGAGGAAAAAATCCTTCAAGTTCAGGAGTTTTGTTGTGGATTAATTTGTTAGAGATATTGAAAAGACTCACTGTTTTCAGTGTAAACTTCTAAAGTAACATTGACTTCACTACTTAACTCTACAATGTGATTAAGTATTGTTTAGTTCTTCAGTCAGGAGAAACTATTCCCTTTTGAGAGATGAATATTTATCTCATTTTCAAATTTGTACTGAATCATTCTTTGGCAATGCAATTTTATCTTTGGAATCTGTTTTGCAGATGTGGAGTCTGCTACATTTAAATTTGGTTGGTTAAGTGAAAATTTGTATATGTGTTGTATTTTAGAAGCCTTTAAAAATAGAGTAATAGCAATAATCATGTTCAGCTTTAGCAGCTTGTTGGGCATCCTACTGGCACCCGCTGGTTCCGGGGGCGTTGGTCTAGCAGCACTGGTGACCCCTGGCAGCACTGGCAGTAAAGAGTGGGTAAGCAGACTGCTGTGGGATGTGTCGTACCCCCTTTAACCTGTGGTGGCCACCATCATCTCGTCCTCTGCCCCGCGTCTCCATCTTCTACCGACTGTGATGCTTACTTCTGTCAGTCTCCTTCCTTCTTCTGAATAAAAGCCGCCAGTAACCACAGACATCGTGCCACACGTTCTTCACGTTCTAGTGAACCCACATGCGATGTCACAAGAGGAAGTCATTAGTGCAGCAGACCCGAGTGACCTGCCTTATGATCCACGTGGATTCACTTTGAGTTTCCTGCTGTCCAGTTATTTAGAGATGCAATTGGAGAATTGCAGAAGTCTACTGTTTTGGGGCCCTTCTCAAAGAATTGATTTCTCTCAGAGACCCACCCACTTTGAATTTCTAGTTAGTCAGAAATGAGTGCTGTTTGAAGCACTGGGTCTTTAATATTTTAACTGTTTTCTGGTGTCTTTCTCTCTTCTATAGTTCTTCACTAAATGTGACTAACAGCATCATTCTCACATTTGTCAGGAACATTGTCTTAATTTACCTTGGTTCTATACTGTAGCTGTAGATTGAGGTATGGTAGTAGAGCTCTACTGTCTTCTTAGATTTTACACTTATTTATTTACTTAACTTGGGAGTCATGCATGCCACAGCATGCATGTGGAGGTCAAAGTTATATGAATCAGTTCTTTCCTTCCACCATTAGGATTCTGGGGATCAAACTCATGTCATCATTCTAGTGGGCAAGCACATTTATCAACTGAGCAATCTTGCCATCACTCTTTATTTAGGATACCATGTACACTTCTTGCTTCTCTCCTTTCCTTATAAGAAGTCACATACTACGGCAGGAAACTCTGCCTCCTTTGGGCTGTATAGCCCAAGGTCATGAGCGGAGCAAATACTACTATATTACTCTGCAAGGCCTTTCCCACTGGAGCCTGCTTAGAAACCTTCAGATTCAGATACACTAGCATCCTATACCATAGCATAATCATACAAGCCTGTGTACAAAAACACACAAATGCACACTTAAACAGAAAGTCATACTGTGTTTCTTTCTTTCATACTTGGCTTCTGACTTTTCTTCTGCCTAAAACTCCCTCAAAGCTACCTCCCAACCCTTGTTATCATTCAAGACTGAATGCTACATCCTCATCCTAGCATCTCTTCCTGCTCTTTCTGTTAGCCAGATTTATTTCTGTGTTGTTTGTTTGTGACATCTTGCTTTATAGCTTAGGCCAGCAGTTCTCAACCTGTGGGTCATGACCCCTTTGGGAGTTGCATATCAGATATCCTGCATATCAAATATTACATTATGACTCACAACGGTAGCAAAATCACAGTTATGAAGTACCAACAAAATAATTTTATGGTCACCACAACATGAGAAACTATATTAAAGAGTCACAGCATTAGGGAAGTTGAGAACCAGTGGTCTAGAGCTGTATAGTAGAATACTCTTATCTGAATGTCACAAAGGCACCTAACCTGTGACCTGTCATTACCTCTTACAGAGTTAGCAGCCTGTGTCTTATGGCTCATCTTGTACTGGTCTGCCTGCCTGATCAGTATCACCCCTCTAGCTTACCCCAGAGTTATTTTTCTTAGTTTCCCCATTCCATTGCTTTGGTGTAGAACTTGTACGTCTTTCACTTGGGCTGTCTAACCTACTTGTTTTTCCTCTAACAGTGTCCCCACTGCTATCCAAGTGACTTTCTAAAACACAAGTTGGATGTAGTAACTTGAGCCATTCTTTAATTTTTTTTTTTTGAATTTATTTTATTTTATTTTACAATATACTTCAACTTTACATATCAGCCATAGATTCCCCCGTTCTCCCTCCTCCCGCCCCGCCCCCCTTCCCCCTGTCCCACCCCCCATTTCCATCTCCTCCAGGGCAAAGACTCCCCCAAGGATTGAGATCAACCTGGTGGTCTCAGCCCAGGCAGGTCTAGTACCCTCCTCCCAGGCTGAGCCAAGGGTCTCTACTAAGCCCCAGGTTTCAAACAGTCAATTCATGTACTGAGCACAGGGCCCGGTCCAACTGCCTGTATGCCTCTTAAACAGATCAAGCCAATCAACTGTCTCACCCATTCAAAGGGCCTGATCCAGTTGGGGGCCCCTCAGCCATTGGTTCACAGTTCATGTGTTTCTATTCGTTTGGCCATTTGTCCCTGTATTCCATCCATCCCTGGTCCCAACAACTCTTGCTCACATAAACCCTCCTCCTTCTTGCCAATTGGACTCCCGGAGCTCCACCCAGGGCCTGACCGTGGATATCTGCATCTAGTTCCCTCTGTCACTGGATGGGGTTTCTAGCACGACAATTAGGGTGTTTGGCCATCTTATCACCAGGGTAGGTCAAATCAGGCTATTTCTCGACTATTGCCAGCAGTTTATTGTGGGGGCATCTTTGTGGATTTCTGTGGGCCTCTCCAGCTCTTTGCTTCTTCCTATTCTCATGTGGTCTTCATTTATCATGAACATTCCTTATGTTCCCTCTCTGTTCTTGATCCAGTTGGGATCTCCTGCTTCCCCAAGTTCTCTTTCTCTCGCCCCTCGCTCATTACCCCCACTCACGTCCAGATTGTTCATGTAGATCTCATCCATTTCTCTGTCATTGGGTGATCCGCGTGTCTTTCTTGGAGTCCTATTATCCAGGTAGCATCCCTGGTGTTGTGAGTAGCTGTCCAGTCATCCTTGTTCCACAACTAGTATTCTCCTATGAGTGGGTACATACCATGTTTGTCTTTCTGAGTCTGGGTTACCTCACTCAGGAGGATTTTTTCTAGATCCCTCCATTTTCCTGCAAACCTCATGATGTCATTGTTTTTCTCTGCTGAGTAGTATTCCATTGTATATATGTACCACAGTTTGTTTATCCATTCTTCGGTTGAAGGGCATCTAGGTTGTTTCCAGGTTCTGGCTATTACAAATAATGCTGATATGAACATAGCTGAGCAAGTGTCCTTGTGGTATGATTGAGCATTCCTTGGGTATATGCCCAAGAGTGGTATAGCTGGATCTTGGGGGGAGATTGATTCCCAATTTTCTAAGAAAGCGCCATATTGATTTCCACAGTGGCTGTACCAGCTTGCATTCCCACCAGCAGTGGAGGAGAGTTCCCCTAGCTCCACATCCTCTCCAGCACAAGGTGTCCTCAGTGTTTTTGATCTTAGCCAATCTGACTGGCGTAAGGTGGTATCTCAGAGTTGTTTTGATTTGCATTTCCCTAATGATTAGGGATGTTGAGCAATTCCTTAAATGTCTTTCAGCCATTTGTGTTTCCTCTGCTGAGAATTCTCTGTTTAGTTCTATGGCCCATTTCTTAATTGGACTGTTGGGAATTTTGATGTTTAATTTCTTGAGTTCCCTATATATTCTGGATATCAGTCCTCTGTCAGATGTGGGGTTGGTGAAGATCTTTTCCCATTCTGTGGGCTGTCGCTTTGCCTTGTTGACCGTATCCTTTGCTCTACAAAAGCTTTTCAGTTTCAAGAGGTCCCATTGATTGATTGTTTGTCTCAGTGTCTGAGCTACTGGTGTTATACCTAGGAATCGATCTCCTATGCCAATGCGTTCAAGACTACTTCCTACTTTCTCTTCTAGCAGGTTCAGAGTAGCTGGATTTATGTTGAGGTCTTTGATCCACTTGGACTTAAGTTTTGTGCATGGTGATAAATATGGATCTATTTGCAGCCTTCTGCATGTTGATATCCAGTTATGCCAGCACCATTTGTTGAAGATGCTTTCTTTTTTCCATTGTACGCTTTTGGCTTCTTTGTCAAAAATTATATGTTCATAGGTTTGCGAATTAATGTCAGGGTCTTCAATTCGATTCCATTGGTCCACAAGTCGGTTTTTATGCCAGTACCAGGCTGTTTTTATTACTGTAGCTCTATAGTAGAGCTTGAAGTCAGGGATCGTGATGCCTCCAGAGGTTGTTTTATTGTACAGGATTCTTTTGGCTATCCTGGGTTTTTTGTTTTTCCATATGAAGTTGAGTATTATTCTTTCCAGGTCTGTGAAGAATTGTGTTGGTATTTTGATGGGGATTGCGTTGAATCTGTAGATAGCTTTTGGTAAAATTGCCATTTTTACTATGTTAGTCCTGCCTATCCATGAGCACGGGAGATCTTTCCATTTTCTGACATCTTCTTCAATTTCTTTTTTCAGGGACTTGAAGTTCTTGTCATATAGGTCCTTCACTTGCTTGGTTAATGTTATCCCAAGGTATTTTATATCATTTGTGGCTATTATAAAGGGTGATGTATCTCTGACTTCCTTCTCAGCCTGTTTGTCAGTTGTATATAGGAGGGCTACTGATTTTTTTGAGTTGATCTTGTATCCTGCTATGTTGCTGAAGGTGTTTATAAGCTGTATCAGTTCCTTGGTTGAATCTTTGGGGTCACTCAAGTATACTATCATGTCATCTGCAAATAGGGAAAGCTTGACTTCTTCCTTTCCCATTTGTATCCCCTTAATCTCCTTATGCTGTCTTATTGCTCTGGCTAGAACTTCAAGTACTATATTGAATAAGTATGGGGAGAGCGGACAGCCTTGCCTCGTTCCTGATTTTAGTGGAATTGCTTTGAGTTTCTCTCCATTTAATTTGATGTTGGCTGTTGGCTTGCTGTAAATTGCCTTTATTATGTTGAGGTATGTTCCCTGTATTCCTGATCGCTCCAAGACCTTTATCATGAGGGGGTGTTGGATTTTGTCGAATGCCTTTTCTGCATCCAGTGAGATGATCATGTGGTTTTTTTCTTTCAGTTTGTTTATATGGTGTATTACATTGACGGACTTTCGTATGTTGAACCACCCTTGCATCCCTGGGATGAAGCCTACTTGATCATGGTGGATAATTGTTTTGATGTGTTCTTGGAGTCTGTTTGCCAGTATTTTATTGAGTATTTTTGCATCAATGTTCATGAGGGAGATCGGTCTGTAGTTCTCTTTCTTTGTTGTATCCTTGTTTGGTTTAGGAATCAGGGTAATTGTAGCCTCATAGAAGGAGTTTGGTAATGTTCCGTCTGTTTCTACTGTGTGGAACAATTTAGAGAGTATTGGTATTAAGTCTTCTTTGAAGATCTGGTAGAATTCTGCGCTGAAACCATCTGGCCCTGGGCTTTTTTTGGTTGGGAGACTTTTAATGACTGTTTCTATTTCCTTAGGAGTTATTGGACTATTTAAATAGTTTATCTGGTCTTGATTTAACTTAGGTATGTGGTACCTATCCAGAAAATTATCCATTTCTTTTAGATTTTCCATTTTTGTGGAATAGAGGTTTTTGAAGTATGACCTGATGATTCTCTGGATTTCCTCAATGTCTGTTGTTATGTCCCCCTTTTCATTTCTGATTTTGTTAATCTGGATGCTCTCTCTCTGTCTTTTGGTTAGTTTGGATAAGGGCTTGTCTATCTTGTTGATTCTCTCAAAGAACCAACTCTTTGTTTCATTGATTTTTTGTATTGTTCTCTTTGTTTCTATTTTGTTGATTTCAGCTCTCACTTTGATGATTTCCTGGCGTCTATTCTTCTTGGGAGACTTTGCTTCTTCTTGTTCTAGAGCTTTCAGGTGTGCTGTTAAGTCACTAGTGTGAGATTTCTCCAACTTCTTTATGTGCGCATTTAGTGCTATGAATTTCCCTCTTAGCACTGCTTTCATAGTGTCCCATAGGTTTGGGTATGTGGTGTCTTCATTTTCGTTGATCTCTAGGAATTCTTTAATTTCTTTCTTTATTTCTTCCCTAACCCATTGGTGATTCAGTTGAGCATTATTCAGTTTCCATGAGATTGTAGGTTTTCTGTAGTTTTTGTTGTTGTTGAAATCTAACTTTAGACCTTGGTGGTCTGATAGAACACAGGAGGTTATTCCAATTGTTTTGTATCTATTGAGAATTGCTTTGTGGCCAAGTATGTGGTCAATTTTGGAGAAGGTTCCATGGGGTGCTGAGAAGAAGGTATATTCTTTTTTGTTAGGATGGAATGTTCTGTAGATATCAATTAAGTCCATTTGGGTCATGACTTCAGTTAAGTCCTTCATTTCTCTGTTAAGTTTCCATTTAGGAGATCTGTCCAGTGGTGAAAGTGGGGTATTGAAGTCTCCCACTATTAATGTGTGGGGTTTTATATGTGGTTTAAGCTTTAGTAGTGTTTCTTTTACATATGTGGGTGCCCTTGTATTTGGGGCATAAATGTTCAGAATTGAAATTTCCTCTTGGTGGATCCTTCCTGTGATGAATATGTAATGCCCTTCTTGATCTCTTTTGATTGATTTTAGTTTGAAGTCCATTTTGTTGGATATCAGGATGGCTACACCCGCTTGTTTCTTAAGACCGTTTGATTGGAAAGTCTTTTCCCAGCCTTTTATTCTTAGGTAGTGTCTGTCTTTGTATTTGAGGTGTGTTTCTTGTATGCAACAGAAAGATGGGTCCTGCTTTCGTATCCATTCTGTAAGCCTGTGTCTTTTTATAGGCGAATTAAGTCCATTGATATTAAGAGATATTAATGACCAGTGATTGTTCATTCCTGTTATTTTTTGGTGGTAGTGTGTCTGTACTTCTTATTTTTGGGGTTTACTGCTGTGGGGTTATCTATTGCCTGTGTTTTCAAGGGTGTATCTGACTTCCTTTGGCTGGAATTTTCCTTCTAGTGCTTTCTGTAGGGCTGGGTTTGTGGATAAGTATTGTTTAAATCTGGCTTTGTCTTGGAATGTCTTGTTCACTCCGTCTATGATGATTGAAAGTTTTGCTGGGTATATTAGTCTAGGCTGGCATCCATGGACTCTTAGTGTCTGCATTACATCTGTCCATGTTCTTCTGGCTTTCAAAGTCTCCATTGAGAAATC
>CABHPP010148731.1:0-50352 GCA_902168425.1 Peromyscus attwateri
CATCCCAAACACCTGGTGACCTTGCACGTGGTCCAGCCATCCTCTAATGCAGCCCTGCTGTGTAAAGCAAGCTCAGATCTCACTAGGAAACCTTTGTGGGCTCCCACATGGGAAAACTTGAAAGAATAGATAGCTCCTTTTATAAACTGTTTAAAAAAAAAAAACGATGTCTTGTCTAACAGTGAAAGAGAGGCTGAAACTAGGTTCAGTTCTGTAACAAAGCCTGAGCTCTTTCCACAGGATGACGCTGGACAATGAGGAGAGCAGCACACCTCCAAACAGCTGCAACACTGGAAATGGGGCTGCGGGGACACTTTGGAGGCCTAATGCCTCCTCTGGATTCCTCAGGACACAGCCTTGCTGTGAGCCAGTGTTTTGACTGTGTTACCCTCCCTCTCACCTTGGGGCCTGCAAAGAACACAGCAAAGGCTAGCCCAGAGTAAGGGCTTAATGTCACTTTAGTATTAATTTGTATTGAACTTTTGTATGAATGAGTGAATAGCCTTTCAACCTTCAAGAGGTTATTTCCACTTTTTAGAACAGTGCTAATCCAAATATAACCCCACCTAGATGAACTCTAAGACCAAGTGCTGCCCTAGGGCATTTATATCTTTATTTTCTCCCTCATTTCTCTCCAAATCCTCAAATATTCCTATTTTCACAATGGTGGCAGCAATAACTATAAGACACAGGGACAGGATGTTCCAGGTCAGTAGTTAGACGTACAGTACTCTTCATTTGCCCTCTGGAGGCATAACGGACTCAAAGCAAATCCCTGTACTTAAGACAGGCATTGTTCGGAGCTTCCAGTTTAAAGACAGATAAAAGCTCACGCAAGGGAAGGCTAGTCTTCTTCAGGTATTCTATTTTTTTAAGTGTTAAAAATCTTATTATTATTTATTTTATATGTATTGGTATTTTGCCTGCATGTATGTCTGGGTACCACATGTGTGCATAGTATCAGCAAAAGCCAGATGAGGCATTGGATTTCCTGGAACTGGAGTTACAGATGGTTGTGGGCTGTCAGGTGGGCGATGGAAATTGAACCCAGATACCCTGGAAGAGCAGCCATCTTTCCAGCCCCACGTTGTGGTATTCTTGATATATAGGTAAAAGAGTAAAAGGAGGAGGAGGAGGAGGAGGAGAGCAATTGCCTCTGGAAGCTGAGCAATCTGTCAGGGAAGACCTGAGGATCCTAAGTGCATGTGTATATGTGGAGGAGGCTCCCCAGAGTGAGCTGTCATCAATACTGGCATTTGTAACAGGCTCAAATCACCTGTCCACTCCATAAAAGAGGAAAGTTGTAGGTGAAATAATCAGAAAACACTAAGCCTGCTTAGTCATCCGTCCCTCTCATTAAGGAGCAGCATGGACAAAGCATTTGCATCAGTCATTGGCCCTTCATATTTACAAGTCCCCAGACAACCAGACCCTTACAGCAAACCAGCGGCTCTTAGCATGCTATCACTTGTATTGACAGGATTCCTGAAAATACTGCAACTTCAATAAGAGTATGTTCAAAGATATTAGAGAATACAATGTTTATAGATTTAAACATTAAAAAAGAGCTTAGTGAATATTTAAAAAAGCAAAGCTGCATTTATATACATCAATAGCAGAAAATAAATTGAGGACACTGGCTAGAATGCAGAATAAAGAAAAATGCAGAAAATAAAAGCTATGACACAAAGAAGTGGTATCAAAGTGGGGGGATGGGAGGTATAATGCAGCCCATGGGGTACACTGCAATGGTCCACTGGGATCAGGAAATCAAGTACTGGATATGAATATGCCTATGCACCTCTGGGTGCCTGTGCAGGCTTGGGAGGCTTCCTGTTTTGTTTTCAGTAGAGTTCCCCTTTTATTGGGCATACTCAGAAACAGACTGTAATATAAAAAGGACTTTACAACATGTAGTTTAGTGACTTGGCTTACAGCTTAGTACATTACAAACACTCTCTCTTTTACAATGGTTAAGATAATTGTGTAGCTTGGAGAAAACATCAACTAATCTTGCAGAGAGAGGTATATTTTATGTCTTCCAAGATGACCTCATATCTTTAATATATATGGAGAAAAAAGGGAGTCCATGTCTTTATTTTGGAAATGAAGAAATACTGAACCTACCTAAGCAATCTCATATTCTTTCCAAAGTATTTAGAAAGAAAAAGAACAGATGCAACGGAAGGAAGAAAATAAAGTTGAAAAAAATTTTGCAGAACTGAAGAGTTTTGTTTTTTTTTTTTTTAAAATCAAAGGTCAAGCCATACAAGTGATGAACAAGAAAACCCACAGTTGAACAAAGCCTTAAGAAATCTGAGACAAAGGACAAAGTCAAGAAAGATCTTAACAGAGGCAATGAGGAGAAAAAGACTTCTGTCTCTAAAGAAGCATGAAAACAAAATTCAAATGCGATGCAAAGCAGATCACCACAAGTCCTCTCTTGCTCCACTACCACATCTTTTACCTATATAGAACTGTCTAGTATGAAATTTTTCATCATTTCTACACAAACACTTATTGCACCCCCAAAATGTTGGTCATCAGTCTTCCATTGACTTGTCCAGAAGGAGTATTTTTTGTGTGTATATAGAAAGTCTGTTTCCATCTTATGACTGAGTAGGACTACCTGCAATATTTCAGAACTTGCATAGGAACTACAGCAAAAGGCAAATTCCAGTGCTTGGGGCTTTCCAGCTTTCCATATACCCAATTTACCATTAGCTAAGCTGTGCTTTGGCATGAGACATGCTAAAGCCATGACTGTGGAACCCATAATTTCAGAAACAATTCACCATAATGGTAAACAACTGATTAAACAAGCAATGCAAACTATACATCTGTTTATCTGTATACTCAATTTAAAGTGTTTCCTACATACTTTGGTGTTTAAAAAGAATATGCTATCTTCTGCAGTTTCTTTTGTTTTATAGAAAATTAGATGTCTCCACATTAGTTATAAAATAGTAGAAAAGTTGTAAATAGCTTATTTGAATACCAAAGGTTGTGAATTGAAGTTAAAATCCCACAATATTAAAAATAACCACATTGTAGCAGAGGCAGTTCCACTTTTGGACTCATAATTAACTCTGACAAAACAAATGGGTTCCATTCCTTTTAAGTATAATAAATCATTTACATCACTAAAAAAAGTTTCTAGCTGGGCGGTGGTGGCGCATGCCTTTAATCCCAGTACTTGTGAGGCAGAGGCAGGGGATCTCTGCCTGGTCTATAGATCAGTTCCAGAACAGGCTCCAAAGCCACACAGAGAAATCCTGTCTTGAAAACCAAAAAAACCCCCCCAAAAACAACAACAACAACAAACCCAAAAACAAACAAACAAAACCCAATCAATCAATCAATCAATCAATCAATAAGGTTAGTTCCTGAGGGAGGGCTGAAGAGATGGTTTATTGCTTAAGAAAAAGGGCTGCTTTTCCAGAAGACCGAGGTTGGATTCCCAGCAGCCACATGACGACTCACAACTGTCTGTTACTCCAGTCCCTGGGGACTGGATGCTGTGATCTGGTTGCTCGGGCAGCAGACACAAGTGGCACACAGACAGACAGACATGCTGGCAAAACAGATATACCCATTAAAAAAAAAAAAAGTTCTAGGGAGCTGCAGAGATGGATGGAAGGGTCAGAAATGCTCGTCGTATCTGCAGAGGACCTTAGTTCGGTCCCTAGTATCCACTGCAGGGCGCTCAACCGCTTGTTCTCCATTTCCAGGGGGATCTCACCCCTCTACCCAGACAAGGCACCTGTACTCTTGTGCACATACCGCCCTCTCCCATACACACGATTAAAACAAAATCCTTTAAAAATTCTAAATAAATTTAAGATTCATGTCTAAAGGCGAAGTTAATTCAGGAGAGCTACATTTTTCCATTCTTCCTTGGTACATATAACTTCCTAATAATCAAATGTCTGAAACAATGTGTTAAGCTTGGAACAAATATCATATTATTGGAACACATTACATATACAACATTAAATTTAATATCATTAAAGTGCATACAGCAAACAATTCACATAAATCAAAATATTTTATGATTTTTCCACTTCAAAACCAGACTAGGGCGACAACAGCAGCGTGATTAGAAAAGTGGCGCCACACGCAGCACGTTGTATCTGGAAGTGTACCTCAACACTCAACTAGACCTTCTCTGAGGAGGACATCTCTTCATGTGCGTCACTGCTCTAGACCTGACTCCAGCCAGAGGGTCAGGCAAAAAAGGCAGAGCCCTTTCGTACACAAAGAGCCCAAGCAGCTGTAAGTGCAAAGTATACATGGCGTACGGCTGGGAGAAGACAGTTAAATGAAATGCACAGATAGAGACCCAAGGACAGAGCCAGGCGAAGAGAGAATAGCGGCAATAACAGCAGCAACCAGAGACAGAGATAACAGCGAGATCACAAGGGCTGGGGCAAAAGGGTCACCAAAGATGGGCCAAGACTGAAGGCGTCCAACATCTTCCGAGTTGAACAAAGAGTGGTCACCGGCCAGCTCCTGTCACTTCGGGTGCTCAAACATTTGTGAGGACTTTTTTTTTAAGAGCCTCGGCCTGTTCTGAGGGTCACCTGCACATTCAGGAAGTAATGAAGGGACAACCCCACTGTCCAAATGGCCCAGAACATGACATAACGGGGCCAGGTCGCAGGCCGCACTTACCAGGCCACGGCCGCCCGGCGTGCTCGCCACATCCCGCCAGCGCAGACCACACACAGGCGCCTAGACGGCCACGTGGGAGCCCCGTGTCGGCCTCAGTCCGACTCCTGCTCCCGCAGTGACCCGGGAAAAGGCCCTCGGCAACAAGGGCATAGAGCAGCCGCCGAGTCCCTCCCAACGGCGCATGGACTTCCGCAAGAGCCGGCCGGGCACCCGTAGTCAGTCCGTCACCGAAATAATCACCCACAGGCACACTAGGAAGGCTGCACAAACGGGCCGCGGAGGACGTGCGCATGCACCGGAAGCCTCTGGGCGGGGCTCATTTAGTCGCCCCGCCCCCAGCCCCGCCCTCCCAATGTCCCGGTTGGAATTCTGAAAATGAACTTCCCGTCTTACGGATTCGGAGCGAGAGGGTTGGGCGAGCTGGGTGCATGAAATACACATGACGAATGTTTATTGGGAGCAGCCAATTTAATGAGATCTGTTTAAAAGCATTTTCGTAACCGAACAATCATACACCCCGGAGGTCGAGTCGTGGTAGACTATCCGAAAGGGACTTGGCACAGTTAAGCTCTTGGTTTGGAATAAACACATATGGTATTTAATGAAGGCGCAAATGATTTTGTTCATTTTCTCTTTAGCTGGCTTTCATTTGAATTTTATTGGCGTTGATTTATTGAAATGGTCCTTGTCAAGTCTCTTAACAGCTCTGTATCTCAGATAATGGCCCTTCAGCACCGTTCAGCTTAGCTCTCTTCTTAAGTCTTCTTTTGACTTTCAAAACGTCAGATTCATCCTCCCCTTTCCTTGTAGCCCATCCCTTCCTATTTCCTCCCTACCACCCTCTCTTCAGACACAGTCGATTCCTAGATCCCTAGCTATCTGTTTCTCCCAACTAATGTTCAAAACTTCCAGTTAAGTTTTGGGCATCGTGGATTCTTTCCTTTCTCTAGCTACATTTTCTCCTTGATAATCTAAATTACTTGCATTACTCTAAATATCTCTTTCATCTTCAAGTCAACCATTTTGTATTTTTAAAAGGAAACGGGGGCTTATAAAAGGGATATTGCCTGTGAAAGGTTATGAAGCCAATAAATGGCATTAGTGGGAACTAACGTCAAAGGGTCTTGTACTCATCTCATTTCAAGGACATGTTTCTTTCACTCCCACTCACACACATGCACACACCCCACCCCCCAGCAGCAGCAGACCCTTTTCACTTAGTTGTCAAAATCATAAATCTGGGTCCACCTATTCACAATACCATCAAGTATATAAACCCAAATGCCTGACAGTAAACTTTCCTATTGCAGGACTCAAGGGGTGTATTTATTGCAGTGATTGTTTCAATGATAGTTCCAGATACAAACCTACTATGATGACTAGTATAAACCATAATGTTCCCTAGTACTGTACGAAAATGTATTTGTTACTGTTGCTTCCCAATTTTGTTTGGAAAAAACAAAAGAGAAATGAAGGAAGAGCTGCTTCCCCATGTAACTTCTCTTTGTATTTTGCATAGTCCTTGTTTTGTAATTCCACTTGTTGGCTGGAACTACTGAACCAGTCCTATGTGCAGACCATGCTTCTATTATATGGAATAGCAAAATACTAGAATCAACCTAAAAGTCCCTGGATAGTTAGTTAGCTAATTAAGTGTATTATATTCATACTAGCCACAAAAACTTGTGGGCTCTCTGTATCCTAATAGAGAATAATATCTGAAATAGATGGTTGTAATTTGAAATGGCTTTAATCTAGGTTTTGTTTGGTTTTAACTTCAATGGCACCAAAGAAATGTGACTTCAAGAGAAGCCATGCTTCATGTCCTTGTTTTTTTGTTTGTTTGTTTGTTTTGTTTTTCGAGACAGGGTTTCTCTGTGTAGCTTTGCACCTTTCCTGGAACTCCCTCTGTAGCCCACGCTGGCCTCGAACTCACAGAGATCCGCCTGCCTCTGCCTCCCTAGTGCTGGGATTAAAGGCGTGCACCACCACCGCCCAGCCCATGTACTTGTTTTGACTACTTTTTTTAAATTAAATTTATTTATTTTACATCCCGACCACAATTTCTCCTCCGTCCTCTCCTCCCAATCCCCCCTTCCGCAATCCACTCCTCTGTTTCTGTTCAGAAAGGGGAAGGCCTCCCATGGGTATCAGCAAAGCATGGTGTATCAAGCTGCAGTATGCTCTTCCCCTTGTATTAAAGCTGGGCAAGGCAATCCAGTATAAGGAATAGGTTCCCCAAAGCCAGCCAAAGCAATATATATATATATATATATATATATATATGGCCTAGGTCAGTCCCATACAGTCTCCCTGCTTGTCAGTTCAGACTGTGAACTCCTATGAGCTCAGGTTAGTTGTTCCTGTGGGTTTCCCAAGCTCAGCCCAATGCTTGACTGTGGTCTCTGCATCTGTTTCTATCAGCTACTGGATGAAGGCTCTCTGACGACAATTGGGGTAGTCACCCATCTATGAGTATAGCATAATATCAGGGGTTGGGGATTTAGCTCAGTGGTAGAGCGCTTGCCTAGCAAGCGCAAGGCCCTGGGTTCGGTCCTCAGCTCTGAAAAAAAAAAGACAAAAAATAGCATAATATCATTAGGCTTCATTATATTGATATTTTTTCCTCCTCCAGTCTTGTTTCGTTCTATCCTAGGTCTCTGGGCCATCCAGCCTCTGGGTCTTAGCACTCCAGGCAGTGTTAGGGGTGGGCTCACTCTTGTGGCATGGGTCTCAGGCTGGACCAAAGTCACTGATTGGCCACTCCCACAATCTCTGTGCCAACCTTACCCCAGCACACTCCATAGACAGGACAGACTGTAGGTCAAAGGTTGTGTGGCTGGTTAGTGTCTCAGTCCCTCCTCTGGAAATCTTGCCTGGCCACAGAAAATGGCCAGTTCAGGCTACAGTATCCACTAATTGCTAGGAGTCTTAGCTGGGGTCATCCTTGTAGATTCCTGGGATTTCCCCTTGTACCAGGTTTCTATATGACCCCCAAATGTCCCTCCTTTCCAGTCATTTCTTTCAGTATTCTCCTCCTCCACCCACCCTACAACTTGATCCCTCTTGTTCCCACCCCACCCACCTCCAGTCTACCCACAAGATCTATTTCCTCTTCCCAGGGAGATCCATGCATCCTCTCATGGACCCTCCTTGTTACCTAGTCTCTCCAGGTCTATGGATTATAGCATGGTTATCCTTCAGTTTACAACTAATATCCACTTATAAGTGAATATATACCATGTTTGTCTTTCTAGGTCTGGGTTTCCTTACTCAGGATAAATTTTTCTAGTTTCATGTATTTGCCTTCAAATTTCATGAGGTCATTGTTTTTAACAGCTGTTTTCTATATTCAGTATCCTATCCAATAATTACATGAGTTACTCAACACTGTATAAAATAGGCCTTGCGTCCGACACTTTTGCCTCCTGTCTGCTAACGTCTCTATTGTGAGCATATTCAAGATAAGTAGATGTCTTAGTAAGGATTTCTATTGCTGTGAAGAGACACTATGATCACAACAACTCTTATAAAGGAAAACATTTAATTGAGGCGGCAGCTTACACTTCAGAAGTTTAGTCCATTATCACCACAGTGGAACATGGTGGCATGTAGGCAGACATGGTGCTGGAGAGGTAGCTTAGAGTTCTACATCTTGCAGGTAACAGGAAGTGGTCTCAGACACCAGGCATGGCTTGAGCATATATGAGACCTCAAAGCCTGCTTCCACAGTGACACTCTTCCTCCAACAAGGCCATACCCACTCCAACAAAGCCACACCTCCTAATAGTGCCAATTCTTTTGGGGGACATTTTCTTTTAAACCACCACAGTAGTCTAGACTAAGGTAGGAAGTTTGGGAGGTCCGGTGCCTCAAGTGATATTTACAAATTATAGTAGGTTTACATGCTGTCAGCCTCATTGTATGCACATTGAGGAACACCTGTTTATAGTGCTGGATAAGAAAACTAGTCAATTTGTTATGAAATTAAACCACAACCATCAGTCCAAATTCAGGCCACAGAGTTTGTTTGGTTATACAATGTGAAATAATATTGGACTCCTTACTGTCATTTAAAAACAGATAAATTTTACATTTAAATAAGCCAGTTACACTTAAAATACGAGATGACATTAAGTCCTAATCTTTACCTTTTCTGAGTAGGGTTTCATACTCCTTCCTGAAATTAAGTGCATCAATTGCTATGATTGTGGTTTTATTTTTATTATTTTTTTAGAGAACTCAAGAGAATTTTTAAATATAAACCATTGTTTATAACAAAAATTATTAACTGATGTGCTTAGAGGGTCTGACATTTCTCAAGCAATAAGAATCCCACTGCCCGAGTAGAACATAGCTACACAAACAAACTATGTGATGTTCAAGGAATAGAGTTGAATATGTTATACAACAAATACTTGTGTTACTCGTTCACATTGCATACATGACCCAAGAGAGTATTCAGAGTAATAAGCCCTAGTGAAAAGCAGCGTGAGAAAAGGACTCATTGTTGCCTAAGTGGGAGAGAGACCTACTCTTGTTTTTTTATTTATTAACTTGTATATTATTTAACACACACAAAGATGTTAACTATGTCTTCTGGTCTAGGAGTCATGAAATAATTTTACTATTAAACTAAAATTTCAGGTTCAGTTAGGTGTTGTCCTTTTTTTAAATGGTTGCTGCCTTTTAAGTCACAGCTGTCTGAATCAGCAACTCCAACTCCAGTAGTTAGGCTGCATAGGCTATAACCGGAGGGAAATCTGTTCCCTCCAGCTCCAACTCTTGCAAAGCTACAAAGAAAATTTAACTAAACCTCTCTCCCTCTAAAGAGCTCAAGATTCAAAGGTTAAGATGGAATTCTCCTCTCCAGAGAGGCTGAATAGCAAGTAGCTCACCTCCTCTCCTTGCTCACATCCTCCAAAAAGTCCTCATGCTTCTCTTTGCCCCTCCTTATAAACTCTTTCTCACCTGGCTTCTCCCTACCACTTCCTGTCAGCTAGTTGCTGACTCAGCCTGCTGACTGCAGGTGAATTTTATTTAATCAAACACATCTTTGCATCATTAAACAAATGTTCCAGAGCATAAACAGTAACACACCTTGAAATAATATTCTACATTTCTCCCTTTTTGTCTAAAAAAATGAAAGGTTTTAACTTTAACATAGTAAGAGTGTACACAGTAAGAACAATTATCAAGTAAAGATTACATTCACAATGTAATGAATTCTAGTTCATTTGTGTTTGGCAACTTAAAATACTCCATTATCTATCCTATCTTAATGAATCTAAAGTTTTAAACCTGATTTACTCTCTATCATAACTAAGGAAAACTGCAACTATAACAATCTAGTCTTCAACTCCATCAAAGACCCAGAAGGATGTAATATCAGCTAACAACAGAGACATTTGGCTACCCAGACAGAAACCTAAAGTTCCTCAGCAACACTGGGGCATCTGTCTTCAGCCTACAGGCCTAGAGTGTCTAGCAGACTTTTCTATGAAGCAGGAATTCTGGACTGTCCCACCTTATTTTGGCAAAGTTCATCAGTCACTTTCCTCTGTGTCCTGCGGAATGTTTGACAGACTCTTCTGTGAAGCAGAAAATTTGAAGGAGTGTCTTGCCGTGTTTTGGCAAAGTTCAACAGTCTTTTTCCTGTGTGTCCTGAATGTCCAGTCTGCACACCACATTGTCAGCAGTAAAAGGCAAAAACAGTTTCTTTACCCAGTGGCTAACTTTGCCACAATGAAAGCAAACTCCATAAGGAGTTTCTTCAATGCCCATCATCTTCTCTGAAGTAAATTGATGCTGCCAGGAACAGATGTGTCTCATTGTCATAAAATACCCTAAGTTAACAAAACATTTTAAATGTCATATTTTGTATGTCTTTGAAGTATTTGAAGACTATCTATCTAAAGTATATCTCTATATGATCTGGAAAGCATACCTAACATATCTACAATTTTGATTGTTATAAATGACTAACCACTAACCTATGTTCCTGATTATCCTATATAGTTTATAATAATAGCTTTCAAAAACTAGAATTTTACCTACATTTTAAAATAAACTACATAGGTACAATAACCTTAGATAGGAATAGAAACATATATACAATATGTTGTAACAAAAATAACCTTAAATTTTTATCAATATACAAAAATCCTTTAAACAAGAGTAGAAACATATATACAGTGTAACAAAAATAACTTTAAATTTGCATCAAAATTCTATATTCTCCTAAATGATAACAAACATCCATAACCCACTAAATAACCAAAAACCACTCACAACCCCCAACTCTTGGGAATGTGGGTGTAGTTTTCTCCATACTTCTTCTTGCTATCTGTGGAATAAGTATCTTTAGGATCCCAGAGAGAAAATTTTGAAATAATGACCAAGTCCTGGGAAGACCAGCAATAACCTTTGTTGATAGATATCACCTATCAAGTTTCAGGAGGTCTCACCTGATCAAACCTGATCCATACTAACCCTGAAGGAATCCACAGCCTCTCATCTCCTGTGGGAAGAAAACTCCAGAGCATTTTTGATTTCCACTTGACAGATATATTTTTTTGACTTTTTAAAAGTTAAGGCATTCCTAAAGTATATAGGCTGATTTATTCCAACAGTCCCTCTTTCAATTCCAGGTCTCTTTGCAGCTGTCATTTGCTTTTCAACAATCAAAAAATTCAAAACTAACACAATAACATACAGGAACCAGACTCCCTGTGTATTTCCCATTTTATGTGACTTTTTTCTTTTACTCTCTCTTTAAAGACTGTTATTTTTATACTATTTCTTTCTATGACTGTCCATACCCTTATTTTCTTTTTTTCTTAAGCTTACGTACGTTATAAAACACACTGGAACATGTTTAGAGGTTTTTCCGTCTGGATCTCTTTTACTGTGTATCTTTTACCCTTTTTTGACTGCACGAGCAAACTTTTTTTTTTTTTTTTTGGTTGTTTTTTTTTTTTTTTTTTTTTTGGGGTTTTTTCGAGACAGGGTTTCTCTGTGTAGCTTTGCGCCTTTCCTGGAACTCACTTGGTAGCCCAGGCTGACCTCAAACTCACAGAGATCGGCCTGCCTTTGCCTCCCAAGTGCTGGGATTAAACGCATGCGCCACCACCGACCGGCTGCACAAGCAAACTTTTAAACTGATAAAGTACACCTGGATTTTCTGCATGAGCGGCTCTCAGCTGGCTCTGCCCGCTCCTCTGGTCGTGAAAACCAAGTGTGAAACTCGAGGCTGGTTGGAGGTTTATCTGACCAGGAACTGCATCAACCTTCCTAGAGCTCTAGAATGCCAATGCTTGCACTTAGTTTTTTGTTCCTACTTAAGGTACTAGCTGCTTAAGGGCTCAGTGACTGGCAGAAACTGTCTGGCTGAAACTCTTAAAGGAGCCACATCCCTTTTTTGCTGTTGCTGTTCAGCTTTCCCAGGCTTTAGATAGATATACGGGAGCCCCAAGTTGGTAGGCCAACTTGTTATTTGTTTTTTTTCTCTTTTTTTTTTGGCGGGGGGAGGGGGCGTCACCCAGCTCCCAAATAAATTCACACATGGAGGCTTAGTCTTAACTTATAAATTCCCGGCCTCATCTTGGCTTAGTTTCTTGCCAGCTTTCCTTAACTTATTCCAACTACCTTTTTCCTCTGAGCTTTTCCTGTTCTCTTCTATAAATCTTACACTTACTCCATAGCTTGCTGGTGTGTAGCTGGGTGGCTGGCGCCTGAACTCCTCTTCCTTCTCTAGCTGCTCCTTCTCTGGCTCCTAGATCTCTCTCTAGCTCAGATTTCTCCCTCTATATATTCTCTCTGCCTGCCAGCCCTGCCTATCCTTTCTCCTGCCTTGCTATTGGCCAGTTCTTTATTAGACCGTCAGGTGTTTTACACAGGCTTAGTAATACAGCTTTATAGAGTTAAACAAATGCAACATAAACAAAAGTAACACACCTTGAAATAATATTCTACAACAGTTAGGAACTGAACAGCCCAGCAGTTAAAACTCTCAAGGCATTTACCTTACTGTGCAAAGCAACACTGTTCAGTTATCCAGTGAGTCAGAGATCTTTAAAAAGAGTAAAGAAATGTTACTGGAAATCTAGACATTTGTGCTTGTCCGTGGGTGTGAATTTAAGGTTTTATTAAATTTTTCTTTTGCAAAGTTCTTCTTGGAAGGTATCCAAGGTCCCTGGCATTACATTTTTTCCTCTGTGGTTTCCTGGAGAAAGAAGCATCCGAAGGCACGTGTATTTGCATATCGTCATTATCAAACTCTCCCAGTGCTCAGAAAAGCATGTTACAATCATCAGCAGACATGTGTAAGTCTCTGCTCATCAATATTAGCTGAAAACATGAAAAGTCTCAAGATGGTTAGGATGGCGCCTTGCCTCAAATTAGTATCTTTATTTGATAAAAGATTTATTTTACTCTTATTTATATGCATGTGTTTGTGTCCATGTCTGTAGTTCGTGTATGTGCAGTTGCCTGAGCAGGACAGCAGAGGGCAGCAGCTCCCTTAGAGCTGGAGTTACAGGCACTCGGGAGTTGCCCAGTGTGGATGCTAGGAACAAACTCAGCTCCTCTGCAAGAGTAGCAAGCACTCATAACTATTGAGACATCTCTCCTGCCCTCACCTATCTGTTTATAAATCATTATAGGAAGTTGACAAAATATCCTAAAATTTACTTGGAAATGTGAAAGACCAAATTTTTTTTTTTTTTTTTTAAATTGAGGATGGAGCCTTTATAACTACCTGCCTTCAAAACGTACTACAAAACAGCTGGGAAGGAGACAATGTGGTAGGTATAAGGATAAATCTACCCATGGACAAGAATAGAGGATTCAGAAACATATTTCAGGTTGTGTAGTTGATGGCTAATCTTAACAAACTGATTGGACCAAGAAATACATAGGAGCCGATCCCTCACACCTCTGAGCACATCTGTGTATTTCCAGATGCAATGAGATCCAAGGGGGCTGGCTGACCCAGTGAGCAGTTTAGCTCTTTGATGGACTCAGAATTTGAAGAGTCCCTTAGGAAGGGGTGGAGCTGTGGAAGACGGGCCTGGTGGGACGTGTAGAATCACTGGGATTGTGTCCTAGCCCTGTCCCCTTCCTGTTACTGCTCCACTCTGCTTCCTGTACACCAGAAGGTAAGTGTCCTGCTCTATATGCTCCAGCCACCATGCTGTGTTGGTCAAGACCATGGAAATCCTGGGATAAAATAAATTTCACATATTTTGGTAACAGTAAAAGTTACTGGTTCATGACAAAAACACCAAAACAGTTTAATGGAGAAGGGAATATTTTTTTTTCTGAATGATTCTGAAATAAATGAAGATCCATATGGAAAAATATACTCCCCCACACTACATGCAACATCTAGCATACATTTATACCATATACAAAAGTTAGTATGCATACATAAAATTTTATTACCTGGATTATAATTATGACTGTAAAAGCAAGGATAAAAGCCAACTGAAGAAAACCTATTGGTAACCTATGAGCAGGTAAACATTTCTTAAGCCACCATAAGGAATACCATAAAAACTTAAAATTCACTAGACTTCATCAAACTAAAATATTCCTGCCCATCAAATAACACAGAGAAAATAAAAGAAGCAATGCTTAAATTAGAAGTAAATATTTTATTATGCATATCTGATGAAGAACTTAGACTTAAGACTGTATAAGAAATTCATTGCTATGGATTTGTGGGTATCCCCCAAGAACTCCAATGTTTACGTTTAATTCCTGATGTGAGGCATTGAGAGGGTAACTTACTACAACTCTGGTGAGTGGAGACAGAGCCTTAGGAAGTGATGAGGATGCAGAGGAGTCAAGAGGCTAGATCCTGTGACTGAACATTGGGGGCTTAGAGGAAGAGAAAGAGGCATCAGAGGAGATGCGTGCTCACACATGCTTCCTGCCTCTGGTTATGTGATGGCCTGCACAGCCTCGGTGCTCCTCCAGCACAGTGGCCATTACCAAATGCAACCTTTCCACCTTGGGTCAGAAGTGTGAACCAAAATAAACCTCTTTTCCTTAAAGTGCCTCCCACGAACCAACCAATTATGCACAGGCAAAAAAGATCAGATGTAGGACTATATCATATAGATCCTCAGAGACACAGAGTGATGTTATTAATTCTCAAGGAAATGAAAAGTAAAACCACAATACTATCACTAAGACTGCTAAAAATAAAAAGATGGACATTACCAATTTGGCAAGGACGTGGAGCAATCAGAACTTCCAGGCACTATTGGTGGAATGCAATGATACAGGCCCATTAGAAAAATAATTGACAGTTTCTACCAGATTAAACATGGGCTCCTCTTGTCAGGCAGTTCTGCTCTTAGGGGTTTATGTAAGAGAAACAAAAGCATAGGTCCATGAAGAGATGTGCACAAAAATATTCACGAAATTTTATTTACAATGACTTCAAACTGGAACTAAATGTCCACGAACAACAAAATGGATAACTGGTGTGTAAATACTGGACTAATATTCAACAGTGAGTGGGGATGTACTATATGGATACATTCAATAATATGATCCAACATAAATGATCTAACAGACATGCCCAAATCAAATTATGATACACTGTGTGACTCCAATTATACGATGTTCTAGAAGAGGAAAAATTGGTGTGGAGAATAAAAACAAACACTGGGACACGGTCGGTGGAAATAGTTTTTGTCAAGATAAGACTCTGAATTACATGAGCATAACCATTTGTCAAAATGTACAGATAAGGTTTATGCTGTGGGATGTTCTGTATGGCAAATGTGTTGCTAATAAAACACTGATTGGCCAGTGGCTAGGCAGGAAGTATAGGTGGGACTAACAGAGAGAATAAAAAGAACAGGAAGGCAGAAGGAGTGACTGGCTGCCAGCCACCGCCAGGACAAGCAGCATGTAAAGATGCCGGTAAGCCACGAGCCATGTGGCAAGGTATAGATTTATAGAAATGGATTAATTTAAGATATAAGGACAGTTAGCAAGAAGCCTGCCACGGCCATACAGTTTGTAAGCAGTATAAGTCTCTGTGTTTACTTGGTTGGGTCTGAGCGGCTGTGGGACTGGCAGGTGAAAGAGATTTATTCTGACCGTGGGCCAGGCAGGAAAACTCTAGCTACAGGTTTATGTATTTGTGAGTCCTGTGTCCAATGTACATGACGTCTTAAGCCATAGGGACTTAACTTTCAACCTCTGGGTGGAAACTAAGAGCAACAGCAATAGCCTATATTGTTTTGGAAGTCTCTTGGATTTGACTGACCAACAACTTGAAAAGAGGTTTCTCATGTCTGGTGCTGGGATTTCTGTTAGATGCTCTCTGGCTCTGTGGGTGAGTGCTGGATCTGACCTGAAAGTCTCGCTGAGGACCAGCTTTCCTAGCACCAAAAGATGCTCTGCAAGCCGTCCAAGGGAGGAAGCAGTCCTAGCCTTACCGGTTGTGATAGGTCACCTATGAGCCACAACAACGACCAGCCCTGCAAGATATACCTGACGGGGGACTGGAGAGATGGCTCAGTGGTTAAGGTGACCTCTTCCAGAGGACCCGGGTTCAATTCCCAGGACCCACATGGCAGCTCACAGCTGTCTGTAACCCCTGTTCCAGGGGATCTGACACCTTCACACCAATGTACATAAAATAAGTTAAATAAATATTTTAAAAGAAAGATACCCCTGACGGGAATAGTGACATTCAAATCTTGGTGATAATTAATGGCTCCCTAATTGACTTACAGTCCACACAACAGGAGGGAAATCATGCCTGGTCCTGGAAACCTAGCCAACTACCTGGAGCTAGAGATGGAATCTTAGAGGAAGACTCTACTACCACCACTTACTAAACCAGCATGATTCCTAACTGCATTCTTAATGTTTACCTTATACTCCCAGGTAAGTGGAGCTCTCATCTTCCATTAAAGAAGCTTCTCACTGCAGCAGAGAGGACCACAGAAAGCCACAACTGGTCAAAATCGAGAGAATAACTGACACTGAGGAGCCCAGCTCTACTAGATACATCTACAGTACAACTCCTGCATCCAAGGCACACGGAGAGTTCATTACCTTTTCTGTTTGTTTCTCTTCTAAGAATGCTGAACAGAAGGTAGGGCACTAAACGCTTTGTGAGTGCTGAAGAACTGGCTACAGTGTGTATTAGTTTCCTTTTGCTGCTGTAACAAATCACTAATTTTTCCTCTGACTGCTCTGGATGTCAGAAGCAAAATCAAACAAAACAAAACAACAACAACAAAACAAGTCTTGCTGTGATTCAAGACAGGTGTTCATCATTCTGGTTTCACACTGAGGTGCGCGATTTCCTTTGTGACTCATTTGTGTCCAAACAGCCAGCAGTGGCTGGTCATGGTCCATCGTGACATGACTCTTCTCCATCTTCCACATGTAATAAACCCTGTTGTTAGACGGAGGTCATAGAGAATCAAGGACGACTTCAAAGATGGGGTCCTCATTTTAAGGGCAAAAGATCAGCCACCCGAATTGCCCTTGGTACCCACAGGTCTTGAGATTAGGACTGCAGACCTCTTTCTGAAGTGCATCGTTCTACTTTCTCTCTAAGTATACTGAGGGGGAGAAAAAGGTGTGTGGTGTGTATATGTGTGTGTGTGTGTGTGTGTGTGTGTGTGTGTGTGTGTGTGGGGTAGGGGATGAGTTCATTAACATGCCCACATCTGGAAATAGCTGTAGTTTAAGATTACACCCCTCACCTTTGTCCTCTTTATTGTTTTCTACTTTTAATGATTTTTACACCGTGGTCTCTATTTTTTTGTTTTCCTGCTGTGTTCTACACCACAGATTTTTGCCTTCTAGAGTTGGCATTTTTAAAAGCCTTTTTCGAAATTCTGAGTGGTTGTTTTAAAAAGGCAGTCTTGCACTGTAAATCCTGAATTATTTTCATTAGTTGTCTTTACTGCTTTTAGTGTCTTTGTCTTGAAGATCAAGCTTCTTTCATTTTACTGAAGTTGTCAACATATTGTCTAGCTTTTTTTCTTGCTCATATAGTAAATGAATACTTAAGAATATGAACATTCATAGCTGGAAGTTTTCCTGTGTTCTGTCAGGTCCTGCAACCACTCAGACTCAAATAAACACATAGAGGCTTATATTATTTTCAAACTATATGACCTAATGACTCAGACTCCTTGCCATCTAGCTCTTACATCTTAAATTAGCCCATTTCTATAAATCTATACTTTGCCACATGGCTTGTGGCTTACCGATACTTCACATCTTGCTTCTCATGGCGGCGGCTGGCAGTGTCTCCTCAGCTCTGCCTTTCTCCTTCCCCTCTCTCTAGTTGGAATGTCCCACCTAACCTTACTCTGTCTCTCCATTGGCCAAACAGCTTTATTTATCAACCAATTAGAGCAACACACATTCATAGCATACAGAATGACATCCCATAGCAAGCATTCTTCAGACCTTGGTAAATAATGGCTATCATGATTGCTGTGATTACTCATTAAGTGGTCTGGTGTGTTGTTACCATTTTGTATTATGTAGCAGCGTATGTATAGATCAATAGTGATAATTTTAATATTGCTATCAAGGTCTCATGCCTAGTACTATTCTTCTATAATTTTGATTAATTTTTTTGTCATTGTTACAAGTTTTATAGTTTTTACAGGGATTTTAGTAATCAGAAAAACTGGCACTAAAGACTGCTATTTCTTCTCAACTGAAAGAAAAGTTATTTGTGTTGTAAATATTCAAACCGAAGTCCCGTCTCTGTTCTACTAACGACTGAGGTGGGATAAAACTTTTGAAAGTTAAATATATGTTAATTTATTAGATTCCTCCTTTCCTTCCCATATTGGAAAGATACCCAGATTTTATAATTCCTTTACTTCTGGGATGTCACCAGCACATGTGTGAGGAATTAGGTGCAGTAGTGGTAGGTTTTTGCAAAGATGCCTGGAGTATATGACCCAGGTAAACAAAGATTGGAGAATAGAGATTCTTAAGCCAGAATGAGAATGGTGAGTTCCTTTCCCCACCTACCTTGACATATTTTTGGAATCCTCTGAAAGATTAAGACTCCTAAAGGGTTCTTTTCACCCAAGCAGAATGTAAAACAGCAAACCCACCAGAGTCACAGAATTGTAAACACTAGAATGTAGCATTTGTGAGATTACCTATGTTTCATTACTAAGACCTGCTTTCTGCATGCTTGGTTATTTATTTCTGTTAGATCTATACAGTGGAAATACTATTGTACTGTTTTTTTTTCTATCAACTTGATATAAACTAGTCACCTGGGGAGAGGGAACCTCAGTTGAGGAATTGCTTCTGTCAGATTGGCCCATAGGCATGTCTGTGGAGCATTTTCTTAGTTGCTCATTGATGTTGGAGGGCCTAGTCTAATGACACTACTGTGAGTGGTGTCATTCCTAGGCAGATGAGCCTGGAGTTATCAGAGAAGTAGCCGAGCAGGTCAGGAGAAGCAAGCCAGTAAGCAGCGTTCCTTCACGATCTCTGCTCCAGTTTCTGCCTCCAGATCCCTGTTTGAGTTTCCGCCTTAGCCTCCCTCCATGATGGAGTGTCACCTGGAAGTGTAAGAGGAAATAATCCTCCCTCTCTAATGTTGTTTTTTGGTCAGTGTTTTAGCACAGCAATTGAAAAGTAATTAGAACAACGATACAGTGGTGCGCTGCTGTGTGTTTCTTCCAGCTCCTCATTAAGTGATGTCTTGCTGGTAGCTTGAAACTAGTCACGGTGACAGTGAATACACCACAGAGGCCAGCACACTCCAATCAGGGCCTGGTTGACCATTGCGTTATCTCATCTTAAGAAAGTGATGGGAAAATGACAGTAGAGCAGATAAAATTTAGAAGTGTGTCTTTGTAGCTGTTGCATTGCGAATAGCACCCAACTACTGAGAAAATACTCGTTGAGTATTAAAAGTACCACTATCTTGTTCAATAAGGACACCTTGGATATGTTCATGTAAGTTCTCCTATTTATCTGATCTTTTTCTTCTTATTCAGTGTTTAGGAAAATATCAAGTAATATTCATGTCAGATACAAACCTGTAGACTAATAATGCTTGCAACATCTTTGTCAAATTAAAGTAATGAAAGTAACTGAGCATGTACTTAGAGTAAAGTTTACAATGAAATTATGCATCTACGTAGACTTTTTAGTCATAGAGCCAGGGGCTGGGCATGGCCCTGCACTTGTCTCTGAACACATACCACTGCTTTTCTTCATTGTATTTCGACATTTCCATCTCTGACAATTTTCACCATTCAGTTATTTATCCTGTTCTTGGGTTCTATTTGTTTGGAAGTGTGTACAACTGCCTCTCTCTCTCTTTTATTTTTAGGTCAATCCCATACCTAAGCTCACAGAAACATCTTATCTTCCAAGGAACTGAAGCCTTCTGTCCTGGATTCGAGGCATTTTTCCCTCCACATTTTGGAATATTTTCTTTGTTCCCCTTTAGACTGAAATACATTCACTCTTTCCTTCCTATTCCCAAACTTAACTCATACAATAAACGAAATATATATTGGCCATGGAGTAACTCTGTCTGGGATTCTCTTTGGCAGCATCTATCTGAACCAAACTTCTTTCCAGCTTGCCACCCCTTCCTTACCACGGGTGGGTTCAAGTAATGCAACATAGAGGGACCTCTCCCTCCTACTTGATCAGTGTTTCTCAACCTGTGGGTCACGACCCCACTGGGAGTCACGTATCAGATATCTTGCATATCAGATATTTACACTATGATTCACAACAGTAGCAAAATTGCAGTTATGAAGTAGCAATGAAATAATTTATGGTTGGGGGTCACCTCAACATGAGGAACTGTATGAAAGGGTCGCAGCAGTGGGAAGGTTGAGAACCACTGGACTCGATGCTCATTATCGGGCACCCTTGAAGCCCTCCTTGCCCCCCCCCATGCTCTTGGTCTTGAACTTCCTGATGGTAGAAGGGTCAAGATGAGCAGTGGAGGCCCCACCACAGCTCACAAATGCCATCAGGAGAGCGTGATCAGCCGCCTCCCAGTTCAGAGACCTGTCTAAGCAGCTGTGGTATCCGCATCTAGAAAAAGGCAAAATGAATATTTCTTCAGTGGTTCATTTACTTGATGGTGTGAGTAGGAGAGGTGACTGAACTTTTCTTTTGGTTGTAGCCGTTTGTTTGTCCCCAATGCTGAAGAATTAATCTGGGACCTGGCACATGCTAGTGACTGTTCCTACTCCCGGGCTGTACAGTCAAGTCCTCCCAGGAGTTCTAAAGAAGCAGGCTGTCTTAGTTTGGGTTTCTATTGCTGTGAAGAGACACCACGATCACAGCAACTCTTAGAAAGGAAAGCATTTAATTGGGGTGGCTCGTTTACAGTTTCAGAGGTTCGGTCCATTATCATCATGGCGGGGAGCATGGGGTTGTGCAGGCAGACATGGTGCTGGAGAAGTAGCTGAGGGCCCAACTTCTGCAGGCAACAGGAAGTCGACTGAGACACTGGGTGGTATCCTGAGCACAGGAAACCTTAAAGCCCACCCCCACAGTGACACACTTCCTCCAACAAGGTCATACCCACTTGGAGGCCAGCCTGGGCTACAGAGTGAGTTCCAGGACAGGCGCAAAGCTACATAGAGAAACCCTGTCTCGAAAAACCAAAAAAAAGGTAATTATTATTATTATTGTTGTTGTTGTGTGCTTATGTACATTGTGTGTGTGTGTGTATGTGTGTGTGTGTGTGTGTGTGTGTGTGTGTGTGTGTGTGTGTGCTTACTTCACTAGGGTTGTGAGGCAAGCACATTTACTCCTTAAGGCATCTCACTGGCTCATTTCTTTAAAGAGCCATGCCGTGCCTTCCTTTGGGCCTTCTGCTGGAGAAGTCTTAAATAAAGCCTTTAAAATGATATCCTCTAGTTTACAGATGTGAGAAGGACAGCTCTGTATCATACATCTGTGAACATAAAAGACCTTGTACCTGGTTTGTGATACATAGTAGTGACCATGCTTTGTCACAGCTGTTTTAGTATTGCCATTCAGAATGTTTTCCTTCCAGATGATGGCTGAGAAGATAATAAGAAAAAGTGCCTGGGACTGTAACAGTAACAGAACTGTGCCGTTTTCTGGGATTTTGTTGGTTTATCCTTTTTTTTAAAATGGGGTGTCCTCAGTGTTGTCGGAATGACTGAAGAACCTGGAAAGGGAGTGCTGCTGTTGGTCCATAGCTTATTGCTATGACTGGCCTTTTACATAAACATAGGATAAATACATGTGCATATAATTTGAATTTTTGGAACATTTAGCTTAGTGTAAACCTTGGAAAAAAGTATCTCTGTTTCTCCATGTTGAACTAACACTGTACAGAAATTAAGAGTTATATAAGTCTAGAACAGTGGTTCTCAACCTGTGGATCACAACTCCCAGGGGTCCAATGACCCTTTCACAGGGGTCAAATATCAGATATCCTGCATCAGACATTTACATTATGATTCATAACAGTAGCAAAAATTACAGTTATGAAGTAGCAATGCTAATAATTTTATGGTTGGGGGCCAGCACAACATGAAGAACTGTATTAAAGGATTGTAGCATTAGGAAGGTTGAGAACCGCTGGTTTAGAACATTAATGTATTTCCCCCCATTTTTACAAGAGTAGCACACTGCATTAAATAGTAAGGTCTTATCTATGTGGGTTTGGGTACTGAAACCAATAAAGTATTCTTTAAATAATAAAGAAAAGAAAATCCAAATGTCATAAAACATATCTTTCCTATTCACAGATTTTATGGAAATTTTGGAGACGTAGAGATTTTTTCAGGACGGATACACAATCAACATCAAGATTTCAGACATTATCATACTGCTGCTCTGTGGGGCTATGGCACCCCATCGGCAAAATCCCTTTTGTGTGTGGTCTGCTTTCTTTAGAGGCCACGCATGAAAGTAATGTTGGCTCATGGGAACAAACTGCAGTATGGTCCCTCCTGGCAGGCCACAGGCTCCGGGCAGATCTTGATTGTTTTGTTTGTTCGTTTATTGTTTTGTATATACATCCTGACCACAGCTTCCCCTCTGTCCTCTCCTCCCAGTTCCCCATCCCCTTCTCCCCATCCTCCTCTGTTTCTGTTCAGATACAGGCAGGCCTCCCATGGATATCAGCCAGTCGTGTTATATCAAGTTGCAGTGAGACTAGGCACCTCTTCTTTTATTGAGAATGGATGAGGCAATCCGGTAGGAAGAATGGGTCCCCAAAGCAGGCAACAGACTCAGAGACAGCCCCTGCCCCTACTGTTAGGAGTCTCACAAGAAGACCGAGTTACACAACTGTAACATATTCAGCCCCATGCAGGCTCCCTGGTTGTCGGTTCAGTCTCTGTGAGCATCTGTGAGCCCAGATTAGTTGGTTTTGTGGTGTCCTTGTTCCCATCGGCTCCTACAACCCTTCTTCCTCTTCTTCGGCAGTATTCCCCAAACTCCACCTAACGGTTGGCTGAGGGTCTCTGCATCTGTTTCCATCAGTTGCTGGGTGAAGCCTCTCTGATGACAGTTGGATTAGGTACCAATCTATGAGTATAGCAGAATATTGGTAGGAATCATTTTATTGACTTTCCTCCCATACAAGTTGTGTTTGGTTCTATTCTAGGTCTCTGGGGTATCCTGCCTCTGGGTCTTGGCCCTCAGGGGTGAGCTCCCTCTCAGGGTATGGGTGTCTAGCTGTGCCATTCATTAGTCACTCGCACAATTTCTGGGCCATTTTTACCCCAGCACATCTTGTAGGCAGGACAAATTGTAGGTCAAAGGGTTTGTGGCTGGGTTGGTGGCCCAATCCCTCCACTGGAAGTCTGGCCTGGTTATAGGAGATGGCCAGTTCAGGCTCCATATGCCCTGTTGCTAAGAGTCTTAGCTAAGGTCACCCGCATAAATTCCTGGGAGTTTCCATTGCTCTAGGTTTCCAGCTCATCCCAGAGATTCCCCCAGGTTCCAACTGTCTCTACTTCCCCCTCTCCCCCGAGTCTGTTCCCATCTTCATTCTTTGAAAAAGAAAGAAAGACAGAAAAGAAAAGAAAAGAAAAGAAAAGAAAAGAAAAGAAAAGAAAGGAAAAAAAGGAAAAAAAAAAAAGGAAGCTTGAGGGACGTTCTTGGCTACAAAATGTAGATAGACCATTATGCCACTAGGAGGCATAGTTGTCTCAGTAAACCAAGGTTTATTTGGCTAAAAACCTGCGTCAGTTTATAACAAATCTAAATCTAGGAGCTCACATCGGCACCAGGCATCTTTGATTGTTTTAATAAGTTGGTAACACAGGGATGCCATACAGTTACTGTAATGACACACCCTATTCACACTGCATTTGACTAAAATTTTCAGAATAATTTTAGTCTCTCCAAAAAAATTATAAAGACAGTTCAGAGAGTTCCCATGGGCTCCAATCAGTACAGCAGAGTTATCACAAGTAACGAGCCAATCCTGATATGGTAGGATATGGTAGTAGTAACTAAACCCCTTCATTTGTTTGGCATTTTAAAGCAAATGCCCATCCAGCATACCACGCCACGTCGCATGGCCTATGTTTCCTTTGGCTCCTTAAGACTAGTATTTTCTCAGAACCTCTGTGTTTCTGCTGATCTTAATGACTTTGATGAGATACTTTATATGCTATCCTGATTCATTTCACATTTGTCTGATGTTTTTACTCATACTTACACAGCATTCTGGGATTTGGAGCAAGGATCACAAAAACACAAAGGGCTATTCTTATGACTTATCCGCATGACATAACAATTTTGATATTTTAACCTTGATTGCCTCACTGAGAAAAGCTTGTCAGGCTTCTCCTCTGACCTGTATTTTATCCTCTTTGGAAGGGAGTCTCTATGCATAGCTCATACCAAGAAATAGAGTTGTGCTGCCCTTGAAGGGGCTCCACACAGCTTATCTGGAATTCTGTACAGATTTATCTATTCTCCTCACCTATTTACTTGCTCTATTATTTAATCACTATGGACCTATGGATGTATTTCGTGCTTTGCTTTTTCAAATGTGTCTGGCAAAATTTAGTACAGTTTTAGTGATAATAGCTACCACAGCAGAGAGTTTATACATGGCTGTCACTGTGCTAAGCATTCTATATACAATACCTCATTTAATTCAGCAACCATCCTGAGGGAAGAATTACCCTTTAGTCCAGCGGTTCTCAATCTTCCTAACGCTGTGACCCTTTCGTACAGTTCCTCATGTTATGGCGTCCCTCAACCATAAAATTATTTTCGTTGCTACTTCATAACTGTAATTTTGCTGCGGTTACGAATTGTAATGTAAATATCTGTTATGCAGGATGTCTAATGTGTGATTTTTGTGAAAGCTGTTGCTCAACTCCCAAAAGGGGTCGAGACCCACAGGTTGAGAACTGCTGCTTTAGTCCCACATGAAAAGCTTGAAGCTTTTCGAAGTCGAGGTAAATGGGTTTCCTTTGGCTCTGCCATTTGCTAATCAGGGTATAAGCACTGCCTGGTGAAAGTTCAAAGCCTGCACATTTCACAGGCTTTGTTCGAGATCAGGATGTGCGAGGAGTTTGAGTTGAGTTGAGGTTAAGGATAGTAAGACAGCTGAAGGCCATGGTGGTTTGAGGCCTAGAACCCAATCCTTTCTTCTTACACCTCTTCATTAACATCTCATTAATTTACTATTTCTTTTCGTCAGATATAAACATTTCAAGTATCAATAGAAATGTTTCCCCCCTCACCCCCTGCCACCTACGACAGGCAAGAGAGCTGACTCTGCCCCTTACCAGCTGCAGCAGCACTTGGGAAAGTGGGCCCCGCACCTCTCCTGGGCAGCAATAGAGCTGACCTTGTTGATGCACTTCGCCTGGGCAACACAGTAGAGCTGGCCCTGGTGGTGTAGGAGTGAGAGGGTCCCCAAGGGCATGAGAGCAGGAGAACCAGACAACGACCCCCTGGGTGCTTGCTGCATAGAGTGAACTAGCTGGGGTGGTGCTGGAGAGTTCATCCTGGTGGTGAGGACAGGAGAGAGCTGGTGGACTGACCAACTCTGCAATCACCCAGGCCCAGAACCAGGGCTATGACTTGGCCCATCCCAACATCCACCCCATCTGTGATCTGCTGGAGCGTGTGAAGGGGCTGGTACTGCAGATCCAGAGCTGCAGGAACTCCATGACACAAGGCAAAAACAGGATATACAAGAGGAGTCTCAGTGAGTTCCAGTATTGATAGTGCAGCAGAAACCAGAGGCCTCCAACCAGACCAATGACTCATTATAATGAACACTTGCAAGTAAAGATGTATGGACTAAAGGGTTTACTGTGTGACTCACTGTGCCACACTACAGCTTCCAGATTTTTCTCTTCTTCTTCTTTTTTTTTTTGTTCTTCTATTCTCTTAAATTTTACTTCATTTTATTTTGGGGGGAGGTTTTAGGGGTGGATGGTGGATACAAGGGGACAGTGAGATGGGTGGGGTCAAGATACATGGTGTGAAAGCCACAAAGAATCAATAAAATGTTTTAAAAAAAGCAAAAAAATCAATAGAAATGTATTCATATCTTGACAATGAGTTGATACATGATAAGAAATACATTTTCTGTAATAATAGTCTATAAATTATCTATCTCAGGAGAGAGAAAATGAGGAAAAAAGTATATTCCGTAGTCTATAAAGCATTGAAATAAGTGTGTGTGTGTGTGTCTGGTGTGTGCTGCATGTGTGTGGTGTTGTATGTGTATGATTGTGTTGTATGTGTTTGTATGTGTGTGTGCATGGTGTGTGTGTGTGAGAGAGAGGTGTGTGCCGTGGCCTGTATGTAGACATTAGAGGACAATCTTTCAGGAGGTGGTTCTCTTCTTCTACCCTGATTTTGAACCAGTGTCTTTCTCGTTTCTGAGACTGCATTGTGTTCTCCAGGCTGGCTGACCTGCACACTTCCAGTTGATTCTCCTGCTCTGCCTCCCATCTTGCTGGTGTTTGGAGACTACAGATGTGCACATCTGGTCTTTCACATGGATTCTGGGTATTTAAATCAGGTCACTGAACTTGTGCAGCAAGTACTTCTACCCAACTGTACCATCTCTCCAGCCTATGAAGCATTTTTAATGTACTTTTTTTTTTACAGTAAACTTTATTATGGAATAGTTTTAAGTTTAAGAAAAAATGTGAAGACAGTATATTACATTCATGCCATGTATTGATTGTCACGGTTGATTAAGTTGATGTTGGTAATTAGTTTTAACTATAGTCTGTAATTTGTTTAGATTCTTTACTTTAATCTATTATTCTCTATGTGCTCCAGGATCTCATGAAGATACCACATTGCATTAAATTGTCATATATACTTAGTGTATTCCTGGCTCTGACATTTCTCAAACTTTTCTTTCTTTTGAGGGCTTTGGCAGTTTGGAGGGGGTCGATCTGGTCTCTTCCAAGGGACCTGAGTTTGATTTCAAGCACCCACATTGGGTAACTCATAAGTGCCTCTAATTCCAGGGGATCTGACACCCTCTTCTGGCTTCAAGGGACACCAGCACACACACACAGCATACAGTTACACAGACAAACACACATGTGTGTAAATTAATAAACTTTAAAAATGTGTGTAATGATACTCTCACACTCAGATGGGAATGATGGCTTAATGGCGGCAGATTTCAGAGGCACCATGCTCTTCTTCTTGCATTGAGGATGCACACTAGGCGTGGTCTGCTATTGTGGGTGTTGATTTAATCACCTGGGTAGAGTGGGTTTGGTCAAATTTCCTGACTGCAAATCTTCCCTTTCTCCGCTGTTAGCTACTTTATGTTGCTGTGGATAAAAAACAAAAGCAAAAACAAAAACAAAACAAAACTTGATCAAATCATCTTAAAAGGAGGAAAGATTCATTTGGCTCATAGTTTTGGAGACCTTAGTACGTGGCAGGCTGGTTCCATTGCTATGTGCTGTGATGAGGCAAAACCCCATAGTAGAAGGAGGAGGAAGGTACTCATCTTATGGCAGCCAGAAAAGAAGAGGGGAAAGGAGAGGGTGTGAGGGAAGTAGTCTGTCCAGGAACAAGATGTTCAAATTCAAAGGCATTGCTTCAGTGGCCCATGTCTTCCCACGAGGCTCCACCACCCCGGACCGTCCATTTGGCTATGAATACATGATCTAATCATCTCTCATTTTCCCCAACTGGACGCTTAGGCTCCAACATACATGCTTGTGGGGGACATTTCCTATCCAAACCATAGTATTTTAATTTTCTGTACTGTACTGTTTGGAAGGAAATCACCACGAGAACTGTACACTTAAAGATGGGCAGTATGTAGCCCTCCTTCAGGGGTCAGTATTGCACGTATTATTAGGATCCTTCATGAGAAATTTATCTCTTCTCCCTCATATGTTCACTTATTCTATTCTTTATTCCTAGGAGTGAGTATTAATAACAGTGAACACTTATTTTCAACTTTGAATTGCAATTCAATATGACTACTTATAAATTCATGGCTAAACGTGCTCCAGTGTTGGCCTCCTAAAGCTCTTCCAGTCACGGCTGTACCCAGCTGGCATGTATCACCAAGTTTTTAGTACTTTACTTTCTGTAAGAAGCTCCAGGCCCATCTTTTAAATTTACTTTCTTAGTCCTAGACGAAACCATTCCCCTCAGTTGCCCTTCTTGGAGCAGGGCGTGAGAATGTTCTAGATGCTAGGTTTACGTCCACTTATGCACACACTCGAGCACACGTTTCATTCTTGTGAGAGTCCTGTCAGTTCTGAACCCTGTTGGGTAGAAAAGCAACCTTTGCAGTCAGCCTTCCACGTCCTCTGGCTAGCATAGATTTGGGGTGTCTATGAGACATTATGTGCAAAAATACTAGCTAAAGCGGAAGAGTATCATTGTTATCTGTAGTCTGGTGGCAGGTTTTGTGTTGAGTCTCATTTCTTACCTCTCAAAGAAAGAATCAGCTTTGCTCCAGGAATCAACAGTTCTCTGAAGCTCCTTGGCAGTCAAGGCATAGTGGATGAGGCCTTTCAAGGGTCTCTTTGTAAGTGGGGGTGCCACCACAGACCCAGGGGCTTACATGGTGCCACCCTACCCAGACTCACAAGATCAGAGGTGGGGAGGCTTTTAGAGGAAACTGCCAGGCTGACCTCAGATAGAACCAGGATCCATCAATCATGTTTGGGAGGAATAGGGACCAGCTGGAAAGAAAGGATCAAAGGTCAACACTGGGATAAGAAATCTTAGAAGATGGTGCTTTGGTAGAAAAATGGGGGCCCCAGACCATGTTTCCTAAATCCCCATTTCTCAGAGTGGAAAAGCAACTGCCCCACAGTGCTTTAATATTTCTTTCATAATTAGAATAAACTATGTTACATGTCAGACTCCCTGTCTTTGGGAATAATATTAATGTGTAACTCATGGCCTCTGTCAAAGAGACTGTGATATGTCTCATCAAGACAAACAAAAGACTTAGGCTCTAGTGGACATCCAGTATAATTTAAGTAAATTATACTACAGTGAAATGTATTTCTAATATATTACTTTGTCTGATTACAACATGGGAGCAACTTTACTACAGAAAATTAGATGACATATTCAAACAAATAAAGCAACACATTCTCCCATTTAGACGGTCACTGTTAGGATGTTTGCTAGTTCTCGCTATCTCCCCATTGGATCCTCATTTTCAATAAAGTTAATGTTGCATATGATAATTCGCATACATCATTTTCCATTTAATATGTTATCCTTTTACATTATTCGGTAGTCCAGAAAAACTGTGTGCCTGGTGACCATAGTATTCTGCCATACGGATTTATTCAATTTAAGCAATGCTTTGATGCATTTTTATATACATAGATTTTAAGTGTACCAAAGATGGTTTCCTTAGGAGCAATCTCCAGAAGCAGAATCAAGTGCTTATAATAATAAAGTGCCTGCTTCACTGAGCTGTTGGCCTGACAGCGAGTTGTGGTGACTTACAGCGGTCCAGGGTGACGGCAGATGTTCCTAGTAGGTGCAATAATTGCAGTATGTGCTATATGATAAATACTACCAAATAATATTTCAGAAAGTTTGTTTTTATTTTTAACAAAAGTCTAACATCAAACACATTAAGAATCAATTGTTTTAAAATGAAAATTCTGTGACTCGCAACACTCAGCTTTGTGAGTGACTTCCGGGGGCAAGATAGGCACATGGGATCGAATCTCAGGCTAGTGTGTGAGTGCCTGGGTGTGGGTCATGTCTGGAGAAGAAAGGGAAAGGGAGCAAAGCTCAGATGGTGCTCAACATCTTTTATGGGCTTTCAGACCCCAGCAGAAAAGGTTCTGGGCTGGACCACGGGACAAAGTCACATAATATTGAAGGCAGATTATAAGACTCTTAGGTTACATTTATAGTGCGTAAGGAGGCAAGTCAGTTAGTAGCCACTTGTGTTAATTATTCAGGTATGAAGAACGTATGGGCAGAAGACCGTCTGTCCCATCACAACCCTTAAAAAGATCAAAGAAAGGAAGTCCAGGGAGCTGTAATTAAGGATAATCCCTGAGCTATTAAGTTTCAGTAAGAGAAATCAGAACACAGGATGGGCAAAAACAGTAGGCTGAGGAAAAAAAGGCAAGTAGATTACTTCCAGGAAGCCACTGTCTAAGGTGTGTTCGTAGATGTAGTGGGGAATGACTGTCATCCCAGCACGTGGAAACTGAAGCAGGAGAATCACACATTTTTGGTTAACCTGGGCTCCATAGAGAATGCTCTCAAAAGCTGAAAGGAGCCCAGTCAGCCCAGACGAGAAAAGTTCATTAAAACTATATGTATATTTATACCTGCAGTTACGTGTATTATAATTTTTTTTGGTTAACGGTATGATTCCTTGTGGCTTTTCAGACATTCTTATAGCTGTTTTTACCCCCCTCCCTCCCTCTTTATTCTCTACTTACCCCCTCCTCCTCCCTAAGGAGCCCTCCTTTCCCCATTTCCCCTACCAGATCACGTGCATACTGCTGTTCCCCCCTCTATTGCTCCTCCCCCCCCCCCCCCCATTCTAGGAGTGGTCCTGGTTTACTTTCCTGGTTTCTGTAGTTACTACAGGCTATGCGAGCACATCTGAAGATCTGGGAGCTAGGAGCCTCCAATGAGAGAGAACATGTGACATTTGTCTTTCTGGGTCTGAGCTACTCATGCAACACGATCTTTTCTACCAAAGACTACCTAACAAAGCCCCCCAATACCAGACATGAGAAGCCCCCCTTTGAGTTGTTGGCCGGGACTGTCTAAGACATTCTCAAAACATGCAGCCTATTACTGTTGTCATTGGTTCCCCCCAGAGGTGGAGGGTAAGTCCCCATTGCTGAAGAAACCACGCACTTCAGAAACAGCACCCAGAGACCCCTGATCTGGAACTGAATATCCCATATCTGAGGACTAACTTCCATGGTACCTGAACGCATCATTCAAACTTCTAAAGGAAGGAGGCAACCAAAAGTAGCCAGCCATGACACCTAGGAACCACATCAATGACCAACACTGCACTATGACTTTTCGGATGTAGTAGTGGCATGTGTACCTTGGCAGTAACCAAAAGCTCTTTGATTGGACTTAAGACCCTCTCAACAAGAGGGAAATTGTGCCTGATACTGGAAACCTGATTAACTACTCAGTGCTACTGAAGTCATGGTTATTGGAGGAGAATCTACAACCACTACTTTACTAAACCAGCATAACAACAATCTATAAACACTTGTCCTTATGCCCCACAGATCAGTATAGTCTTCTCTCTTCATTAGGGAAAAGTCTCTTTGTAATACAATGTAGACCACTATGGAAAACCGCAACCAATCAAAGTGCAGAGTTGTGGGACCTAGCCCCAGTGGACACATCTACAGGACATTCTTGCACATAAGGCCCGGGGAATGTTGAGGAAGAGGGGATGGCAAGAGTGTAAGAGCGAGGGGATCAGGGAGTTTACTGAGAGAGTGTGTCACCTAGTAATATCAAAAGCTGCACCTATAAAGCCTCCTCAAAATGGCTACCCAAATGTGAGCTGAACAAGGAGAACACTAAGAGACACTCCAGAGCAGGTGGGAACAAGCTCTGGAGGTCTCAACCCTATCCAAAGAACTATAGGCAGCCGAGAAAAGCTGAGAGCAGGAGAGGTGGTGGTCTTTCCCAGGGAAGAGCACACTTATGCTGAACACGTTATATTTAGGAATACATACATACACACAGACACAGACATAGACACACAGACACACAGACACACAGACACACAGACACACAGACACACAGACACACACACACACACACACACACACACACACACATCAATATAACTATGAAAAAAGAGGCCATGAATTTGAAGGGGAGAGGGCAGGGGTACATGGGAGGATTTAGAGGGAGGAAAGGATGGTGGAAATGGTATAATTACAGTTTTAAAAATTAAGAAAAACCCTGAAATGAAATGCATGGCTACAACCCAGGGGGACCTAAAGCCCCTCAACACTCCTTTCAGCTGCTACATAGAACATGGGCACTCTGCTCTCTATCTGCTGATTCTACTTCTAATAACTCCCACAATGCTTATGACAGCCTATAACCTGGAATTCAAGGGGCATGTGCTCCTGCACTGAGCAGGACTCAAGCTTTAGAATGTCGGAGGTGTGGAGCAAATAACATCAACTCCGTCCTTGCTCGTTCAGCTTTGGATCAGGCAGTGAAGTGACCTGTTATGGATCTCACAGTGGGAGATAAGAACAGGGCATGTTTCCTACTGTCCATCCCTAAACACTTGACCCTCTAAATAAGATGTGATTTATGCAAGCTCCTGGCTGCCAGGTGCTAGTAGACAGGAGGAAGACTATGGCATCTCATGGACGGAGTGGGTCACTTGGCTGGGAATGGGACCAGCCAATCTTTACAGCACCTTTTTTTTTTTTTTTTTAAATGTTCAGTTAATTGTGCTCTCAGGGTTTTTTTATTTGCTCAGCGATGGTTGTCTCAAGTCAGGCAGGAATGCTTTAGAAGATGGCTATGATTCTCTCTCCTTCCAACACTCTCTGGTGCCCTTTCCAAGGTATCAGCGACTCAGGGTCCTGTGACTTCCCTTCTACATTCAGTAGGCTTAAGCCATAGAAAAGTTAAGGCCACCACAGAAGTCAAAGTACCTGGTGATTACAGTCCATTTTGCTGCCTGTATGTACCATCTCATCTTGCCTCATAGTAATCCCCAAAAGCTTATTTTGAGAATAAGAAATGTGTCTAGGACCATACAGTAAGATAAGGCAATAACTGAGACCAAACCATCTGACACTGAGACTTATTGTCTTTTCTGTTTCACAGAAGTATATTAGAAATACAGCAACGAGCTAGGCCGTGGTGGCCCATGCCTACAATCCTAGCACTCGGGAGAAGAGGTAGACAAATCTGTGAGTTTGAGGCCAGCCTGGTCTACAGAGCGAGTTCCAGGATGGCCAGGGCTACACAGAGAAATCCCATCTTGAAAAATTAAAAAAAAAAAAGGAAAGAAATACAGCAATGCACTCCCACACCAGCTATGACGCACACCACAGGTGCATCTGTGTATTCATGACCATCATGAACACAGCTGAAGTCCTTACTCTCCGCCAGTGGGCAGCAGCTTCCATCTGTGACTCTCAGATTTTCTCTTGGGAGCAAACTGACAGTGTCTTATGCGGTGAGAAATCAGATACCTGGAAGTGAGCAGCCTGTACTGTGCATCTCCCGTTCCTCCAGATAAACGCTTTCATAAGCTCCTACAACTGTGTTTCACAAGACCAAGGTGAGCTTCACTATCAGCTGGTTCATCTCACTTTGGGATTTTTGACTAAGCAATTTAAGATCTGGATGATTCTCTAGACGGTCAAAATTAGTTTTTCCACACAGTTGTGGGCACACACACACACACACACACACACACACACACACTCTGGGAGATGGGGGGATAGTTTAGTTGGTAAAGTGCTTGTACAAACAGGGGACCTGAGTTCAGATCCCCAGACAGTAGAATGAGCTGTGTATGGTGGCATATGCCTATAATCTCAATATTCAGGAGTGGGGAGCAGGATGGTCAGGAGGCTTTCTGGAAAGGTTTTAATTTTTTCAGTGAATATTCTAGGAAGATGTAGTCTGGCAAGGCTTGCCTAGATCTATCTCAAAACTACCAAATAATAACAAAAGTTACCAGAATGGAGTAGAGAAGAGCATACTTATGCATATGTCTATCAAAATGGCTTGTCTGAAGATTTTTGAACAAATAAAAGGTATAAGTGAACATTTCTCTCCCACCTGCCAGTTTCCCAAAACCACAGCTTTCCAAATTACTACACAGAGGCTGAATATGGACTATAAATGCTCGGCCAACAGCTCAGGCTTATTACTAAGCTAACTTAACTCTTATACTTAAGTTACCCCATATTCCTTATTTATGCTCTGCCACATGGCAGTACCTTTTTTAGCATGGCACATTCATCTCCTGCTCCCTCTGCTTCTTGCTGGCAACCCCTGACCCTACCCTTCTCCTTCCCATCATCATTAGTTTGGTTGCACTGCCTGTACTTCCTGCCTGGCTACTGGCCCTGGCCAATCAGTGTTTTTTTTGTTTTGTTTTTTTTTTTTTTGGTTTTTCGAGACAGGGTTTCTCTGTGTAGCTTTGCGCCTTTCCTGGATCTCACTTGGTAGCCCAGGCTGGCCTCGAACTCACAGAGATCCACCTACCTCTGCCTCCCGAGTGCTGGGATTAAAGGCGTGCACCACCAACGCCCGGCTCAATCAGTGTTTTATTAAACCAATTTGAGTGACAAATCTTTACAGTATGCAAGAGGATTATCCCACAGCAAAGGAGGAAATATTTGTAGAGAAAAATGAATTAAAAAACTGAACAAAAACTGAATATGAATAAAAAAACCCCTGTGTATAGTCATGAATGTCTGAAATACCAGGGTTGGGGAGGGAGAGTCACATGGATCGCTAGAGCTTACTAGCCATTCTCCCATCCTCCATCCATCCCCCCATCCCCTCATCCATCCTTCCCCTCATCCATCCATCAAGCCAGCCTGCCAATTTAGGTTCAGTGAGAGACTCTGCCTCAAAAAGTAAGGTGGAGTGTGTTTGAGGGATCCACACTACAGTAGGTAAAAACTGACTCTCCAAGAGTGTCTTCTGACTTACACACACACACACACACACACACACACACACACACACACGTACATTGAAAAACATCTGAAGGGTCTGTTCACTTCAAATGCTCCCTCATTGACTCATTTATTTGCTCACTTGTTTAAGTTTTGAGTTCTTTACATATTTTAAATACAAATTCCTAATAAGATGATTATCTGGCCAAGATTTGCTTTAGGTGCCTCTCCACTTCGCTCATTACATGTTTTGTTGTACAGAAGTGTTTAAAACAAGGGAATCCCATCAGTTAAGGCTTGCTATGATTTTCTGAGCTATTGGAGCCCTATTTGGGAACTATTGCATGCCCAGATCTTGAAGTGTTTCCACCACACTTTCCCTGCCAGCGGTTTCCAAGTTTAGAGATCACACTAAGGTTTGTCATTCATTTTGAGTTGATTTTTGAATAGGGTGAGTGATAGGGTTCTGTTTTAGATTTTTTGTGTGTGAGTATTTAGTTTTCTTGGCACTACTAGTTAAACAGTCTGTCTTTGTTGCGACACACATTTTTGATGCTTTTGTATTGATGGCAATAGCTACTTGGGCTTATTTCTAGCTCGCCTATTTCATGGGTCCACAAGTTCGTTTTTGTGTTTTTTTTTTTTTGTTTTTTTTTTTTTGTTTTTTTTTTTTTTGCTGCTTTGGTTCTGAAGTATATTTGAATTAAGATGTTATGATGCCTCCAGCATTGTTCTTGCTCAGGATAAATTGTATGTATACTTCTAGAGCAGGATAAAAGTCTCAGCTTCTATTACCAAGTTTTCTTTAAAATGTCATTATAAACTATTGGACATTGCACTGGGCAGGTTTATGTTATTTTATGTATCCTCACAATAATCCCACAAGATACTGTCATAATATTATCTCATTTCATAGGTCAGAATTAAAGTTTAGGTTAATCAAGTATCTCGCCAAATTTTCCATAGGCATGGAATGGTAGCTCCGTCATAAGATGTCTGATTCTTAAGGTAGACTTGGTTTCAGTGTAGGAAAGCTTTGGGAAACGAACGGCAGAGAGAACAGGGAACGTTGACTTCAACCCCGAGTCCAAAGATTCTTTTGTCTAAACCTTTTTATATGCACCACATCACACACCAAGATGTGTTTACCGCTTTTACAAAAACCAGATGCAGGATCTCCTAAAGCCTTAGGGTCATTGACACACCCCACCAGTAAAGAACTATTTTCTGCTGTCTCCTGTGGAATGAATAAGGTAAAAACAAGCAGAACAAACAACAGACCATGTGACCTGCCTATAACAAGACTCCTGGTGCCAGAGAGACTGGTTGGGGATGAGGAGAAGTTGGCTCCGCTCCCAGGGGTGGAGAAGCACAGGTTCACTCAGTGGCAGATTCAGGTAGGAAAGGGGATTGCAGGCGGGGATGTGCCGAGTCCAGTGGCAGCCACAAATGCTTCTAATAGAAAGGAGGCCGTTGGGAGTTGAGTTGTTGCTTTGAAGTTGCACTTGCCTGGGAAGCACATTTCAAAGTTACCTGCGTATTATTAATGTTTAATTATTTATTTGCACGTGTGTGTGTGTGTGCGCGCGTGTGTGTGTGTGTGTGTGTGTGTGTGTGTGTATGTGTGTGTCTGCGTGTATATATATATGTACCATGTTTGTGCTAGTGCCATGAAGGCCAAAAGAGGGTTTAGGATCCCTGGAGCTGGAGTAACGGACAGTTGTGAGTCCACTCCACCTCACACCTAAGGTCTGGAAACCAAACTTGGGTCCTGTGGAAGAGCAGGAAATACTTTTAACAGTGGCACCGTTTCCCCAGCCCCCTTAAATGAACTGCTTAGTTGAGGTGCTTTGTCAAAGTTGACGCAGGGCTTGAGGACAGCTCTCCTTTGATGCCACACTAACTGGGGGAAGGTTTGACCACCAGGGTTCGCGTTCCCTTCCCCTGGTTTGGAAATGACATCTCCCATTATCGATTTGCTTAGGACACAGAAAGGCGTGTCATGTAGAAATAAAAACCAAATTGTGTTCGTTGGTGATTTAAGTCCTTTCTCCTTAAAATATCATGGATTTATCTACTTGGAATCCCTTCTGACATCATCTCACTTGCTGACGACATGGAAAAGAGCAGCCAGCATCCTGAAGTGGAATTTTGGAAAGACAGCAAATAGAGACCCAGGGCACCCTCAGCCTTGCCTCATTTCCATCCCCAGCACGTGCTTATTCTTCGTTTCCGAGTGAGGCCTCTTCATGGCTTGCTTGTTCACTTCTTCCGTTCTCTTTCCTGGTCACTCCAGACTCACAGCAGAGGAACTGAACCCAGTCAGGCTTCCTAGTCACAGTGCCCGCCTGTCTGACAAGAGGTTATGCTGTTATCCAGGCTCCGGCTTCACACATCCCAAAGCTAAGGTTCATTGTGAGAACTACTGTTCCTCAGCCCCTGCCTGACAGCCTGCCTCAAACCCAGACCCTTCCTAGGAGAGGACACTCACCTTTCTCTGGATGGGCTACCACCCCAAATTGGAACCCTGCCCCAGGCCAAAGGTTTCTCACCAGAGTTTACCCCCTAGTGGATGGAGGCCACAGAGTCAACTTCTGTTCCACAGAGTCAACTTCTGTGTGTGTTTCCAAGTATCGCCTGTCCCATTCCTGTATTGGGTACACTTCAACCTCTTTACCTTCTTCATTGGTCACTCGCTTTACCAAGCAGTTACCAAAAGACTACCACATGCTTCAACTGCCTGGTGGGTTGAATTTTGTCGTTAATGCCTCAGTTTCCTTGGCTCACCAGCTAGACATTTTTAACCCAGAGGTGAGTGAATGCCATGTTCTAAGCCCTCTGCATGCCACACGAATCATTGGAACTGGCCCAGGATTTGACAATATTGTCATGACCATACTCATTGTTTAGTTCTGGAATATTCTACTTAAATCCCTGCCTTGCGAATGAGAACCTCTTTTAAATATTCAAAAGAGAGATTTTCCCCCCAAATACTCTTATGCTAGTCCCTTAAAAAAAAACAAAACAAAACAACAACAACTAAGTAGCAATGTGGCTGTGGGTGAAACACATTATAGAAAGTGCTAGTCTTTGTGTGTGACTTGGTTCTTGCAGATAGCACGACCAGTCATTTTCCAGTCTTTTTATAGCTCTTTCTTCACCTGAGCAGTGAGGAGGCCCAAACAAGTTGTAACGGCTTCTGATTCTTACTAGTCACATTCTAACCCGTTTTGCTTTGTATATTCAGATTTTCAAAAATTTTCAAAATTAAATACACCGCCATCATGGCGATTCTTTGGAAAGACCAAGTCTTGGTTCCTGTTTTTAAAGACTGTGTTTAACGACTTGGAGTTAATTGTCCTAACAGTTGCCCACCAAGGTAATCTTCACAGAAGGGAACTTTCTCACCTCCAGAAAGCAGCTTTTTTTTCTTAATAACAGCTAGCAAGAGAAGTTTTTCTGAATATGGCACAAGCCACCCCAAGCTGTCACAAAGGTCAGAACTCAACCCTGAGCCCAGATGGTTGAGAGCAAGTCTTCTAGAAACAGAGCCATTAGCTTGCTCTTTTCTTTTGTAATTAATGGGGAGGCCTTGTTTCTTTGTATTAGACCCTTTAATCCTAGTGTTGCTAAATGTTTTACAAACATTAATTAATTCAATTAAACTTCACACCACCACCTTGAGGCAGGTAATTCCTCCCTGGGACGTCTCATCTTTGCATGTTACAGTATTGTGTACCAAGTATATATTAGTGCAGATTAGGATAATTAATAACAATGAACCTTTGAATTTAGATCATGTTGGGAAGCTTTACAAATGTCAGATTTGGGCAACGAGGACAGAGGAGGAAGCCTGAGCCAGCTTAATGCCAGCGATGACCGAACAGAATCGATGCGACTCTTTCCAGTTCTACAGCACGCTGAGGACGCGTGACCTTGAACTGTTCTTGTGACCTCTTTCTGACTCAGTTCCTACAGCTTTCAAAAGGGGGGGGGGAGGGGGGCAATAATATATATTACTCACCACCCTGCCTCACAGAGGTGTTGCAAGGAGGAATGTTGTAATCCTCTGTGAGGTTCTCAGATGAAAGACGGAAATTAACATATGACGAAACATGACTGGACTTATCTTCACACCATCTAAATGGGCCAGGCGAGTGAAATATCAGCATCCTCACGACCTGGCAGAGAAACCAGTGCTACCATTATCCATACTTAACAGCTATTACAGGCTTCCAGAGGTTGAAGACTGCTCCTGGGATAAAGGAAGGCCAGGCAAGAGATACCAGATCAGCGAAGAGGTAGCTAATTACTTTTCCTTGCTTTTCTCCTGGTGCTTTTCTGTCTTTACTTGGCACAGAGCGTTTGAGAAGAAAGGAGTGCTGAGAGAGAATCAGAGAGTGGTGGAAACAACCTTCCCTCCCGGACAGCCTTCCCAGATCCCAGGGATCGATGCCAGCATACAACTCCCAGTTTCTAGAATGGGCTTGGCAGACTTGCTCTCGGCCTCCCTGGTCAACAGTCTCTTTGCTAACCATCTCATTTTATTCAGGACAGCATCCTATTAACTCCATCGCTTCACAAAGCCTTCCCAGTCCTACCTCCTTCCTTGCGTTTCCTTCGTCTCTTAGGAATCTTGTATATGATTTGGGATTTTGGTGTTGGCCTTGCTTCCACAGGAGATTTAATTATTGAAGGTCATTTCCCCTGCCACATATGTAAGGACAAATAGCAATATGAGTTATACAAAATGATGGGCATCATCAGGATGGTCTGGAAGAAGCTTTATTCTTCCTCAGCCACAGGTTGTGCAAACATTCCATATTAGGACCCGGTTGCTTCGGCATAAGCAATTGTAGCCACTCCTACAACACAGGCTGAGCAGACTGCACATATTTATGTCATGTCACCATTGTTCACTGTGGTAAGTCCAGACCCAGGCCTGGTATTCAAAATCCTGCACAGGATGGCTTTATCTGTGCTTCTTGTCCCATCTTGCTCCCCTTACGCCTTGTCTATGGGCAGTGAAGGAGGAGAAAGTGACTCAGAACAAAGATTCCGCGTTTCTCTGTACCATGGATTCCTTGCTTCAAGGGCTCTTTCCCGTGACCTCTCTCCCTGCTCTGGACCCTGTGTCTCCATCTACTGAATAATTTCCAGTCCACTTTGTAGTTCTTTCTCAAATGCTCCCTCCACAGAGAAGCTCTACCAGTCATGAAAGCCCAAGACTCTTGCTGAGCACTTTGGATGCGTTAAACAAACCTGTAGAAACAGTGCTGTCTTAGTAACAAGGACATGGATTGGGAGAGCTGCATCATTTTTGTTGACTTCAAGTGCCCACCTTGTCACTTGATAATTGCTTTCCTGTGCACACATTACTTATTTTCTGCACAGAGGTTTCCTCATCTGCTGAGTGAGCATGACCAGCACAGTATCAACCACAGCGGGTATCGTGCAGAATGCTTAGAATGGTAACCTCTCCACGGGAGTGCATGCATGCTAAACGTGCTTTCCTACTGAATCTGCTCTGTCTCTGGGTTCCTGTGTGTAGCTGAGCAGGACCAAGTGAAGGCCAGGGTGCCCATGAACTTGCAGACACATGTAAAACTTAGATTTGTAACACTGAGGCCTGAAGGAAACATTTCACTACTGCCAAGTTCTCAGTTCTTTGGGCCGTGAGTTTTGATGCATATTGAATTTTTTTCCACTCCAAATCTTTTTAGTGATTGTAGGGATTTAACTTTCTACTCACAATCGTCTTAAATATTGTTAAGAGAATTTGTTTGTTGGAGTAAGAGTGCAAGCAGTTTCTCCTGTAGCCCCAGTCAGTTACTCACTTAGCATCACAACTGATAAGTTGCCAAGTAGATACAGGGTTCTGGTCGGAAGGAAACAATCCTAGTACTGCCAGTTCCATGGGGGGAGAATTAAATACATCCCACACCTGCCCATTAGCTTTGCCGCTTACCCTACCAGTTTGCAGAAGTTGAGATGCAATTGGAAATCTTCTTGTTTTATTATTTCCTTTGCTAAATATACTAAATGGTTGCTTGTTGAAATACAAACCAGTGAATTGTGGGCTGTTTACAAAGATGTACCATTACTAATTCTAGACTGTCTTCATTATCTCTGAAAAGAAACTATGTTTACATTGTGATTTTTTTATTTATTTCTTTTTTTTCATTTATTTTATGTTCCAATGGCAGTTTCCCCTCCCTCCTCTCATCCAATTCCCTCCTCCTCCCCCTGTCTTCCCTATACCTCCCCCATCTACCCATCCTCTGTCTCCATATGATAAAATACTAATTTTACTTTTATTATTTGGTTAAATAATACTTATGATTTTTGGATATTCCAAGAACTATACACTATACATGCATACACTCAAATATTTATATACATGATTACTGTTACAATGAATTTTCTTAGCTTGCTTTTATTTTTTTACATTTATCTTATGCTTTATCATTTGCTCAAGAGCTCTCTCTCTCTCTGTCTCTGTCTCTGTCTCTGTCTCTCTCTCTCTATGTGTCTCCTTTCTTACACACCTGTATCTCAATCTCTAAGGGTTACCTGTGTCAAGTTGGAGAGGTCAGCACCATCTGGAAGGAACAGTGTGTGGACACAGAAACCACCCTTTACTGAACATTTTCCCAGGCCCTATTTCTCAAAAACAAAGCTACATGAGGGAGATTCTAGTGTCATTATTTTTACTTTACATGCAAGCAAATAGAGGTCGATGGAGTTTATGTAGCTTGCTATATCCCAAGGCAGCAAAGCTGCTACCTGGTAAAACCCAAATTTGAAGCCAAGTCCTCCAACTTTGAAGTGCATGTCACTAACCACTGTGCTACCTACCAACGGATGCTAAAAATGAACATCTGGTCTAAAAACAGCAAGGATACTTGGTCAGTGCTGTCAGTCCACTTTCACAGGTCACCGTTCCCTTCACTCAGCATGCCTGCCATTTCCAGGTTATCAAAGTCAGTTCTTGTAGGTCAAAGGTCACACGGGAAGACGGGCTCAGTACCTGTCTTTCTATGCTTCTCTCAACACACCGGGACTCTCTACAGTTATCTCCGACTTATGTTCCAGCTTGCAGAGTAAGAAACTACCTACCTCCTAGCATACTTATTTATCTATTTGAATCTTTACATTGGCCTGAGGATAACAAATGTGACTTGGTCATTTTATGCTTCTATGCTAAAACAAATTTTTGTGTAACTTGTGTGTAAATAAAAAATGAATTGGGGGGTGGGGTGGAGAGACTGCTCAGTGGTCAAGAGTACTCGCTGCTTTTCCAGAGGACCTGGGTTAGATTCCCAGCCCACACATAGTGGCTCACAACCCCCTGTAACTACAGTTCTAGGGGATCGCACCAGGCACACACATGGTACATAGACATACATGTAGGCAAAACATCTATATGCATAAAATTTAAAAATCGAAGAAACAAAAAGCACACACCTCCCCCCATTTTTTTTTTGTTTGGCCACTTGAATGTTTTGTTTCTAGATGTCTCTCAAAGTTTACCACAAACATTTGAGCTAAAAAGGATTGCCTAGAATAGTTGCTTGTACTTTTACGCCTTTACTACATGCTTTTCAAGAAAGCAAGCCTAGTTCTATACACACATTAAGTAGAATATATATGTTGGTGTGTGCAAAAGGGAAATGCAATTATAAATATCTATTGAGGTGGATTATGAATAATCTGTACTATTTGCAAGCATAACGAATGAGAATGGTCCTGAAAACCTATGGATTAGGGACTTGAACGAAGCAAATGAAAACCCAGCGCTGTTAGCCTCCCCACACCCCAGTTCCTTAGTTTCTGGGAATAAGGCAGCGACCTGGGAGTTCTTGAGCCGGCTTCTCCCGAGGGTCCTGCCAACTCCGCATTGTCAGGCTGGATTTGCAGTCAGATGCCTTAGGCTGGCAGGCTGTGGGCAGGCAATGAGTTTTTTTTCCCTGTAAGTTGGGTACAAAAAGATCGACATGGGAGTGGCTTCCTTGGAGACAGCTGCCTTGAGAGAATGCAGGAGCAGGGAACAGCCAGAAATTCCTCCTGGCACCAAGTGCCCGGGGGAGGAGTCCACTTTGCTAAGTATTGTCATTTGCTGAAAGAAGGTGTGTGCTCAAGAAAGAGTTTTTAACCTGGAGGATCATTAACTCTTTCATCCAGCGACCTGGAGGTGGCTCTGGAGTTGGTCCTGGAAGCGGCGACAAACACGGGTCAGGGAGCAGGAGTGGAGTGCGTTTCCATGGGGGACCACCTTGAGAAGGGCCAGCATGCTTTGCTCAACGAAGGAGATGAGAACGAGATGGTAAGATTCCAGCCACATTCTGTCCCCTTCTCCCAGTCCCCCTTCCCTATCTTTGCACACGTACACACGTGAACACACTCACATACTTCACTGTGTGTTGATTCTGGAATTACAGAGTCAAGCAATCTCCCTGTCCCATAAATGTAACTTCTGGCGGCACAAATTTGATAGAATGAACATATTGTGTTCATTTTTATCAAGATTGTTTTCATTTGAAGTAAAACAGAAGGGGAGAGGAACACCGGGATGCTTGATTATTCATTTCTGAGTCTCCATCTGTATGGAAAGTTCTGTCCAGAACTCCCATTTCATTAGGTCCCCAAGGTGAGGACCAGGGTATTCCCTGAAAGGAAGAACTGAACCCCAAAGGCAAGGCAGCTCGCTGCTGGGTCTTTGACCCTTGTCTTTTCTCACAGTCTTGCTGTTCAGCAGGGAAGGTACAAAGCATTAATATTAACCATGATCAGCCTACACACATTTCATTTTACTTCAAAAAACTTACTGCTGTAGAGATTGGTTACAGAAAACTTTGTGTAGTTCACTGTTTTAGAAGTGCTCCTGAAACTTGGGAAGTGTAAGAAAATCAAAGATGATTCTGTTCTCATTGAATTTACAGTGATATTTCTCAATTACAATGTAATCAAGAGAGAGTTAGAGATGTGCACTTCTATTTAATAAGGTCTTTTTGCTAATTGTGTAAGCATAGCCTTTTATGCCGGTAATGATGCAATTAAAATGTGAAAATGTGATGCTCTCACTCTATAATAGCGTTTTATCTTCTTGGAATTAATATACAAATAACAAACCCGAAAGATATTTACTTAAAATGTTTTCTTGGTTAATTGCTTGAGTCCTGACTATTAAATTCTTTGTTCTAAAACTGGTCTTTCAAGTTTAATCTGCTTACCTGTTTCTATAGCAACAACATTTTTTTATTTTTTTTGGGACATTCTGGAACAGATCCCATCTATCAAAGCTGAAAAAAATTATAAAGAAATAAAGGGCACCTTAATTCAGTTGGCTTTCGTAATCACGTCTTTACTTCTTTCAGACTTAACTATCAAGTAACAGTTGCTTTCAAGGCCCTACCCACATGTCACCGGAAATGACTTCCTGGCTTAATCTTGGCTTATGCTCCTTTCCCCTCCCAAGCATTTCCTTGAGAGACTGAAGTTGAGTCCTTTTCCTCATTTTGAACGCTCTGACCAGAAGGCAGGGACTTCTTCTATGCCCTCCTCCTTGCTCATTTGTAAACAAACCCATTTTTCTCCTCTTTCCTCATCTTGACCACACTTTGTCTTTGAAATACCATTATGGATCACCTCTGCTCTTGAAGAACAACCCCTCCCTAGCCTAACAAATGCTCCAGGTGGAGCAATTTGGTTACTAGTTGGTCTTTGTCACAGCACTGCCGATGGCACGGGGGTCAGCCCAGCTTTGTATGCAGCTGGAAGCCCAGATGAGTGCCTTGGCTGGGGAAGGGCCGCTGTGTGTTTTGGTCAGCAGTGTTTTGGACAGTAGGCTCAGCAGAGGTGCAGCATTAGTATGCACCCAGCTTCTTGTCCTGTTCCAACTGCAGAAACCTGGCCACCTGCCTAGTGCTGAATCATTTTTCTCAGCACACTGTTCCTCACTTACAACAGTAAACTTCAAAAGTTGTCCATCATTTATCATCTATCTATCTATCTATCTATCTATCTATCTATCTATCTCACATATTTTTATTCTGGGTTCTGGCATACAAAGTATTTCCATGGCCATTTAGTTTCCACCATGACACTGCCAGGCCAATGGGGAGAGCAATGTACAAGGAATTTGCCTAAGATTGCCTCAGCCAGAAAGTCCAAGAGCTGGAGCATCACACAGACTAGCTGAAGCCGGTAGTTCTGTGTCTCTGGATCTGCACACAGTCTGTGGATACCTTTTCAGATTTTGCTGGGGACACTGCCTCCAAATAGAACACATTGCTCTTCCTAATACAGCAAGGGTAAGGAGAGTGGCTGGTCTTGGATCTCCTAAGCTGTCTTGTTTTATAGAATTTGTATTTGCTGAGTTGACTAGTCTCCTCTGACTTGTAGGCTAATCCCTTTTAGAACGCCAAGATCGTCTAAAAACGTGAGACACAAAACTGTTGACAGATTGTTTGTGAATGCCATGAGTGTGGACATTTCCAATTGTAATCCCTCAGATTTCAAGAAAAACTAACAATCTGGAGCTTATCTCTTATGTAAAAGAAGAATGTGAATATTCATAGGCTAAGAATAGATAGAATTATCTTTCAGTCCAGAATGAGAGAAGTGGGGACTAAAGAGCAATTGTAGGTGACCTGAAGGCAATATTGCCAAGTGAAAATGAAACCCTAAAAGACAGAAGACCCTGTTGGAGGACAGGAAAGTGCCCTCAGCAAGGCTCTTTAACCAGGCACTTCTCAAAAGGCCTCAGAAAGATGTCTAGAGGGCACACCCTGGCCTTGGACTAGACATTCGCCTGCTCAAGCCCCAGTTTCCTTACCTATAAAAACAGGAGTGGTCCTTTTTACCCTACCTGTCTCACAGGGTTCTTAGGAGGAGTAGCTGAGAGCATCCATGTGGAAATGTTTTGAGAAGGAACGATTTTGGGGACTCATGAGCTGTTACTGTCTACACAAAGGTAGTTATTATTATACAATTAGCCAGTTGAATGAACACCACTCCACAACCATAAGCTCACTTTTTCTATTGATGACAAAATAGACATACATTTCTGTTTTCTGTTGAGATCACTCATAAATGGAGAGGTTGCTGTTCCTTTATACCTGTCTTGTAGGGCTCGTTGAGGGATGGTTCCTTTTTGTGAAGTGAGAGTATTAGGCTTCCTGAGAGTTCATGCCTCCATGAATTCCAGTGTTGTGCGTTTCTCTTTGGAAATGACTTGGAAGTATTACTGTCCATTTCCTCACACATGACTGACAATGATAAGGTTGATCTGATCCAACCATTGACCACGTTAATGAAATCACTCTTTCTGGAGAAATGTTTTATTCTAGCAAGACTTGGAAAAGTGATGTCCCCTGATGTTGCTCCTAGGTTCTTAGCAAGTAAAGGAATAAACACTTGGCTGTTTTTCTGATTATAAAGGTGATGTATGTTTGTTGTGAAACTATTGAGATAAGAACTTGGGTCTGAAGGACAAGAAGATCTGATCCATTAGTTTACATCTGAACACGATTCATCTTGCCATTTTGGTGACTTTCTTTCCAGGCTTATATAATGCATTCCTCAAACCATATCATCTAATGATTGTAGTACATTTTAATATTATTGATATTCTTCTAATTCTGTACATGTGCTCTTGTATTATGGATATGCCAGGTAGTGGGCTACTGTGTAACTGTACACCCTGTGACAGTGCGTTGGTGCACTGAAATGAACAATGTTGACAGGATTTATGCTACAGAATTCTGTGCATAACTGCAGTAGGCCTTCCATCCTGACCCTGCCAGCACATTGCTGAGCATACTGTTTTCTCATTAGTTCCTTCCTCCCTGTCACATGCATCCAGATACAATTCGGGTATTTACTTATTGTTTCTCCTATTCATTGTGCCCAAATAAAGTAAAACCAGTCACAATCTATCTTTAATGAATGCATACAAATCCTTACAAGTATGCACCTTTTTTTTTTTTTTTTTTTTTGGAGACAGAGTTTTTCTGTGTAGTTTTGGTGCCTGTCCTGGATCTCACTCTGTAGACCAGGCTGGCCTCGAACTCACACAGATCCTCCTGGCTCTGCCTCCCGAGTGCTGGGATCAAAGGCGTGCGCCACCACCGCCCGGCATACAAATATGCTTTTCTAAATAAAGAATGGGATCTGTACTCCCTTTTGAAGGCTACCTCTTTTCGTGACAGCTAAAGATGTATGATGCACTACTCTCCTTTGATACTGCACTGCATAGCCACTACAGTGTTTAACTTGTGTTTATATGAATAGTGCTCCATCTCCCATGATGCTTACTTGCTAGTCCTAATTTTGCACTGGCTGTGACGGGCAACCTTGGTCATTTTTGGACATTGTTAATATTATTTCCTGAGAACAAATGCTCAGAGATAACACTGTAGCACTAAAGTCCATGCACAAAAGTCCAATTTAACTTTTGACTGACACACAATACTCTATTTCTCCCTAAAAGCTGTGTTGTGAAATTTATACTCTGAGCAGCAATCTCTTTTTACGGATATTTCCTCTCTCCTCCACTCTCTCCTCTACTATTACTTTTTATCTTTGGCTTATCTACTCTTGGAAAATGGCATTTGATGGCTGTATTAGTTTTGCATTTCCCTGACGAGGTTAAACATGTTAACTGGCATTTATGTTTTTCACTTAGGACCTCCTGTTTTTGTTACTAATGTTACTAGTACTGCATTAAACATTTAACCTTAAATGTATGCATTTTTAGCTAAGAGAATGAGATTGTTTTGTTTTGCTTTCAACATGATGCTTGCTACAAACGAGTGGGAGTGATGTCCCAGGGTGTGCATGGGAAAGGGAAAAGACACTCACAAGGACAATGTGTTTGGTGGTATGCTGGCAAATATTTCACACAGTTATTATGTTAAGTATGAGAAACTAAAACTAGTGAATATGGAAATGCAGGAGACTCTTTTTCAACTTCCGGGTCATTTCTGAGTGCCTGGCAAGATGCTAGTATTGCAAATCGCCTTGAGAGGTAGCGGGTGGTATGTGGGCTGAGCCACATTGGCAATCCCACTGTGCCATCACCTGTGAGTTGGGACTGTTTGTCCTCACCAATTCTTTGGCTTGCCCTGATGGCCGATGTTTGTGTTTCTTCTCTAACACCCTGGAGCAGAAGGCCCCTCCCCCTCCGGCTTCATGGCCACTTACTTATTATGCTTCATGAGCACCTCTGAGATGCTTGCCAATGTTAACTAGTGGGCCCACAGACTGCATAGTGGAGGAATTGTGTTCAGGCTGAGACATTTTGTCAGCTGAAATGTTCGGGCAGCTGGGCCGCTGGCCAAGTCTCATGTCTTTATTCTCAATTCATCGCTGCAGAACTCCCATGGAGCGAACTCATCTTTGATAGAAACTTGTGAGGAGTGGGATTTAATAACTTCTGGAGAGCAGAGATCCTGCTCAAGTCACCTTTCTGTGGTCTTCCCCTTTCCTTCCCACAGCACAGTCCCCGGCCCGAAGAGTGTGGCATTGGACGGTGTAACCGCAAACCCCATTAACCTGCAGATTTCCATTCTGAGAAACAAGGAGGCAGCAGGGCTCAGAAAGAGAACTGCCTTGAGTAATTAAAAAACAAAGCTAGAAAATTTGTTATTTATTTAAACTGGTCAATAATCCCATGTTTGTCAATTAGCTTTCCACTTTCCCAAGTATAAACAGCTTATTCTTCAGAGTTAATTAGCCATACCACACTATCTTTCTGTGATACCTTATTATATCCTTTCATTCATTCCTGTATGAGCTCAACAGATATTTAAGCAACCTCTGGTCAGTACCAAGAGTCCTCTGGGCTCACCAGGAAGATCGTGAATGAATAATAAACAGCTTCTGTTTCCAAGAAGCTCATAGTTGAGTGGACAAGGCCAAGCACATAATTCGCAGGCCTAGAGCTAAATAAAAATGAACTGGCTGGTGTCCAAAAATTATGAAGAACTTCTGGGTGATAGCAGTGCATTACATCAAGTGCCGGGTCATTTTCAGTGCAGGGTCCTTTGTGACCACAGCGTATAAATACAATGAGCCTGTGCTGCAAGCGGTATCCTCATGGAGTTGTGGACATACATCCGAGGGAATAAGGACTAGGGAGAAATTTGGTGACAGCAAACCTTAGGGAGAAAGGTGGCATGCCGTTTCCTCCAACGGGTAGGTAAGACCGTGTAGGGCTTTGTAAGGCATTCCAATAATTTTCCTTCCCCAAGCACTGGTCCATGAAACAACTACTGGGTCCATGATGGGGACTATATAATAATACGTTCTTAGACTCCATTCTAGACCTACTGAATTAGAAGTCACAATGGTGGAGTTGTGGTTGGGTGCTGGCCTGATTGGTACAATGTGGAAACCACAGAATATTTGTCACTAGGGGTGACATGGAGGGTTTTCATGGGGTGAGCAAAGTTGGCTGGAGAAAGAACAAGTCAATGAAGAAATGTTTGAAACAGTCTAGGCAAGAGGATCAAAACTAAACTAACGTGTTGTCAGAGAGGATGATGGGTAGAAAAAGGATTTGACAGTATTTAGAAGTTAGAATGAAAAGTAATTCATCATTCATTGACTGTAATCTAAGAAAGAGACAGTGAGGGAAATGGCACTAACTACAGATGGTTAAGAGTGTCCTTCCCTGAGAGGACATGATGGGATTGCAGATGGTTATAGTAAACAGTGAATTTTGATGCTGATTTGGGCCAAGTAGAGACTAAGAATATGTACAGAGTAATCGACTTAATCTCCTAAGTCTCACTATGCAAGATCTATCATCTCTTTTTTATTTTTATTTTTTATTTTTTTTTATTTTTTATTTTTTTGGTTTTTCGAGACAGGGTTTCTCTGTGTAGCTTTGCGCCTTTCCTGGAACTCACTTGGTAGCCCAGGCTGGCCTCGAACTCACGGAGATCCGCCTGCCTCTGCCTCCCGAGTGCTGGGATTAAAGGCGTGTGCCACCACCGCCCGGCTCATCTCTTTTTTATTAACGGGAAAACTGAGGTGTGGCACTGTTAAGTGACATGCCTAGGTTCATTTGGCTAAGTAAATGGTAAGTGATGGCTTAAGTCCTTGCTGTAGACAGTGGTTTGCTGTCTGCTGGATTCTCACAGTTCTAGATGTACTGTTTTACTTGTTAGCAGTGAAAAAGAGCTTAGCATCTTAGAAAAAAACACCCCAGGAAGCTGGAGGCCAGCACTGAAGTGTTGGCTCTGACAGTATTTATTTTTATAACCACGAAACAAATTATGCTCACCTCTCTTTGACTTTGCCTTACAAGGCAGAGATAATAATCACCTTACTCATTCGAACCAGGGCTCAATGCAGATGATATCTTAAGGTTCTCTCCCACCCCTGTGTTTAAGAATTTAAAGAGGTACATGAAATCACTGTGCAGTTTAGAGAAAGTTTTGATACTGTTGATTTCTTCAAGGTGCTGTGGATTTGGTATTTTTCGTGTGTGTGTGTGTGTGTGTGTGTGTGTGTGTGTGTGTGT
>CABHPP010148732.1:0-43879 GCA_902168425.1 Peromyscus attwateri
CAAATCAAGTTTACATCAGGCTATTGTCAATTGCAAGTGAGCCTAGGAAGGTTCCCTATGCTGAGTCTATGTTATGGTTTGGCAAACGGCTGTGTTTCTATCTTCAGCCTCATAGAAGGCCTTGTCTTAGGCACAGTAGACAAATTCCTGATAGAATATAGTGGAGACAAGAAACCCACTGGTTCCGTAGCTGTCTCTGAGGTAGGATGAGAGGGCCCCTCCATTCTGAGTATCTGAAAACACTTCCATATAAATGGGGCAGCTGTTGAGAGTCCCTAGGAAAAACGGCAGAAGGTTGGGAGAACTGTGTTCCGATCAGGTGTTTGTGGGCAGCAGAGGTCTGACTGGGCGTCATGCCGGGTCTCTCGTCTCAATATGAGGTAAGACCAGCAGCCTAGTTGTGAGCCAGGGCCCTGGATATCTTAGCTGCTCCCAGATGTGGGCAGCACTGAACTCCATGCTTCAGAGCATGAAGAGACAGTTCCAAGGATGCAGCTGAAATGCCAAGCCAGCAGTCAGTGCAGCTGAGGCATCTGTCTAATAAAGCCGTCAGAGCTAGAACCCAGAGATGAGGCCGGCATCAGGGAAAGGATGCAAACAACAGATCACGAACCTGAGGCTGACGTAGACCAAAGAAAGTGCGGGATTGGAGGAAAACAAAATCATAGGAAGACCCGAAGAACCACAGGGAGCAGAGTGACAACCAGGAACATCAGAGGCTTGGCGACAAGGTAAACATTGGCACAAAGATGCCCTAAGGCAAGGGTCATTCTCTAGCACATTCTCCTGTACTCCTCTGACCCCAGCCAAGCTGAGAATGTGTCACAAGGGATCAGTTTAGACAGATGGCTCAGACATCCATCCAGACAGACGGCCTGTGAGAGGATGACAGCTCTTGTCCTCCTTGGTTGATTCTCAAAACATACGGTGTTGATACAGAAAATCTGCACCCCTGATTGAGAGATGCCTCACCCTTGGCAGAGAGGGATGGACCACAAGTTCTAACCTTCTACTGTTCTTTTTTGTTTTAATCAAAAGCCCAATCGTGCCTTTAAAATACCTACTGAAGACCTATCTACAGAAGTCCTAAAAGCCACACACTGCATACACCTGATGATACTTTGAATGTCACACCCGAATTACATTCCATTCTGTTTGTCTCCCTTTGTACCTTCCCATAACTGCACTTGGCCAGTGCTGCTAATTGCTCTTTCCCATTTGTATTATACCATCAGACTGCATTAGAGGGACACTATGAGAAACACTGTTCAGATGGGAGCTAAGGCTTCGATCAGTAGGCCAGGGAGCCTATCATTTAAGACCAAGGAAGGACGCCAGGCAGTGGTGGGGCATGCCTTTAATCCCAGCACCCAGGAGGCAGAGGCAGGCAGATCTCTGTGAGTTCGAGACCAACCTGGTCTACAGAGTGAGTTCCAGGACCGGCAGGGCTGTTTCACAGAGACACCCTATCTTGAAAGAAACAAACAAACAAACAAACAAAAAAATCAAGGAAGGTTTTGTTTTGTTTTCAATTCTTAGGAGCAATAAAAGTTAATCTGCAGCTATACATACAGATCATTGATTTGCCCAGGTTATATTTTCTCACCTGATACAGGCTTTGGCTAAACCTCTCATATTCTTCCTACAAGATTTGGGGTGGGAGCAATTAAGGACATAGAGTTATTTTGTCAGGAAACAATTCCTTTTATAAGGAAGTAATTTCTCCTATGTTAATTATTTTGAAGGATAAAGCAGATTCCTAAACTACAGAGCAATTTTGGTTGTGAATACACATTCCAAAACCCAGAATAAGATTGAAGCAAATTGAACTTGGCACACTATAAGCTTGCAGTTTTAACTGGGATGAAAGTATACTTGAATATTAGAAAATGTATTAACAAGAATATTATGGCCACCTAAGAAAATCTTTTAGCTGTATCTCATTATATGTTGAAAGGTTAATCTAATATTTCACATCAACGCATGGTTCTTTAGAAATTTAGAACAAAATTATGTACTTTGCAGAAAAGTGGTTTGACCTGGACCAGCAGGTCATTCTTCAGTGACAGGTTCCTGAGAAAGAACCAGGGGATGAGGAGTAATAAAGAAAACAGGAAAGCTGAGGTCAAGAGGTCTTGCACAAACAAGTTTATTAAGAAGTACAGCATCTTATATTCAGTTTGTAAGGCATAGGGAAGAGTCAGCAGAAGCCATCATACAATGGGGTGAAGTCAGCAGGAAGTTAGTCAAGTCACATTGCACAAAGGGAATACGGGACTTCTCAAATGCATCCCAGACTGAGTGCTCAGAAACTCAGGACTGATAATTCCAGTCTCTTCTTCAGGGGTGAAAGTCATGTTCCTAGGAACTGAAACCATAGCCCCTTTGAGGCCCAGGCCCCAGCCCCAGTCAAGACCTTGCCAAGTCCACCTTTGGGCAAAGACACAGAACTCAGGGTCTCCGAGAAAGCCTTGGGTTGGCCTGGCTCCCAACAGTGGGTGGATCTGGAGATCAGATGAAGTGAAATAAGACAAATTTCTCCTATTTTCCCTCATGTGTAGAATCTAAATTAAAAAAAAAAATAACATAAAAGCGTCAGTGGGAGGATCTGGAAAGATGAAGGGAACCAGCAAGAATGAGGCTCAAGGGAGGATGCGGGGAGGTGGATATGATCAAACTGTATGATATCAATGTATGAAAATATCATAACTCTCATTACTTGAGAATTTAAAAAAAGGAACTTGAGGGGCTGTAATCAGCTCGGCAGGTGAGAGCATCTCTTGTTCTTCCCGAGGACCAGAGTTTCGTGCCTAGCACTCGTGTTCAGCAGTTCCCAATTGCCTGCAACTCCAGCTCCAGAGGACCCAGGGCCTTTTTCAGCATCTGTCCACAAGTCCCGCACTCACGTGCATGTGTGCCCCACACCACACCACACACACACACACACACACACACACACACACAAAGAAATAAAAAGGAAAAGAAAAGAAGGGAAACAGATCTCGAAAAGTACAGTTCTCAGGATGATAAATATGCAATATTATCTTTATTGAACATTGAGGGTATCCCCCTTAAAATAAGGCTGAAATAAATGAACAGCATTGTTAAAAAATACTAGATAATTGAATAAAAGTATGGACCGAAGATTTGAGATTATAACAGTAGAAAAAGGTGAGAAAAATCATGATTATTATCAAGGCTGCATATGTATAAACATCATGAGAATTTAATGAAGGAAATGGTCGACTACAGATAAATATCCCCAGATTCAGACCTAAACAACAGATAGACAATAATCCATTATGGGATATAATGGGGGGAAAACCCATTTATAAAAACAGGAGAAAATTTCAAGTGGGTAGAATAAATTTAACAAGAAAACCATGAGACCCACACAAACAAAATCATAGAATTTTGCCAAAAGATTTAAAAGTTGGATGTATGGAAACATATATTCTTAAACGGAAATGTGAATATTTGAAGATATCTACTGTAATTTGAATGTGATATGTCCCCTGTAAGCTCATATGTTTGAACACTTGGTCCCTGCTGAGGGGTGGGCTCTAGATAGAACTTCTCTGGTGGAAGTGGGTCAGTGGTTGGACTGGGTACTTGAAGTGTTTTAGCCTGGTCCCACTTCCTGCCTGCTCTTGCTTCCTGACTAAGGACACAATGTGACCAGCAGCTCACCCTCCTGCCAGGATGCCTTCCCTACCACGAAGGCTGTATCCCTTCAAACCCTAAGTCAAAGAAATCTTTCTTCTTTAAATTGCTTTGTAGTTTATTACAGCAACTAGCACATCATCTTTCCAAAGTTATGGTTTAACAAGGCACAAATTCAAAGGAATTGGGGGAAATATAGTACTGCACTGAGTAGAAGAGTGCTCAGATCAAAAAGAATTAGGCCTGAGTTGTTCAGGCATTGGGGGTGGGGTGGTAAAAGAATGAACATGCTCTCCCCTAATCATAAAGATGCAATAATTAGCTCCGTTTGGTACTAGCCTAAAATACTTTGCAATACCAATGCAGTTTAATATTTGGCCAAAACAGACATGAAAACACAAGGATTGTACAAAATGAGTCAGTCAAATAAGGAAGAATCAATAGGTTAGTTCTTTGAGGGAGAAAAGCGAGTCCGTATCCTTGTTTCATTAGTTCTTACTAATGAAACATTAGTTTCAAATGTTCATTATAAAATCATTAAATGCTAGATTAAAAATGAAGTAACTATTTTTCAAACCTATTGATCAGTGAGAAATTTCTAAGTTCAATATTGTAATTCATGTCATGGGTGCTTCTAAAGATACTTTGGGAAATTTGTTTATATTACATGGCCAAAAAAAGGGCAAATCCAGAAAGAAGGTTGAAAACATTTGCAACAGATCTGAGAAAAACTGATAACCTAAATAGCCCCACTTTTACACAAATCACTAAGGGAAAAATAAGGCCCCATTAGGTAAATGAATAAATAAAATAATGTGAAATTCTAAACTACAACAGAGGAACTATAAGGGGTAATGAACAAGTATTTAACTGCACCAATATGCAGCAAAATATAATTTAAGTTCATAATATGTTGTTCCTTATTAAAATATTTTAAGTGAAATTATTTATGAATTGACACCATTTTTTTTTCTTTAGGGGCTTAAATCAATAAAAAAAATCAATAGAATGACAATTATTTCTTAAGGAAAGAAGCCCAAATAAGGTCAAATAGAAGCCTTCCATGATTCTGGAAGTGAGTTGTACTTGGTTTCTGAAACATTCGGTGCCCAACAGCAAAAGGAACATCTAACTATGGGACTTCATCAGACTGTACACGCCTGCTGATTACAAAAGGCGCTGTCTTAGTTACTTTGCCTGTAGCTCTGATGAAATATGCTGACAAACGCAACTTGAAGGAGAAAGGGTTTATTGTGGCTCACAGCCTGCGGTTACAGTCTGTCACGCCAGGGGAGTCTAAGCAGCAGGAGCGGGAGGCGGCGGGTCACACTGCTTCCGCAGTCAGGAAGCAGGGAGTGATGAATGCTTGTGTTCATCCTTTTCACACAACCCAGGATCCTAGCTCAGGGAATGGCGCCACCCACACTGGGCAGTTCCTCCTACCTCAGTTAAACCTATCAATCTATAATCCATCTATAATCTCCCACAGGTGTGCCTAGCAGCCTGTCTCTCAAGTGATCCTAGACCCCAGCTACTTGACAGTTGAGGCCAACTATCTCTGGCACCATTTTCTTTGACAGTGAAATTCTTCCCTGTTTTTGTTACACAATTTTTTATTTTATTTTTTGATACTATAATTACATGTCTTCCTATCTTTCCTCCAATATTCCCCTCCTCACTCTCCTTCAAATTCATGTCCCATTTTACTCATTGTTATTGCATGTATATACATATGTGCATATACATATGTGCATATACATAGTTATTCCTAAATATAACCTGCTCAGTCCATGTACTATTACTTGTAGGTATGTTTTCAGGGCTGATTGGCACTGGACAACCCATTGGTGTGTTCTTTCCTGGAGAAGACCACCTCTCCTGCTCCCAAATTTCCTCAGCTATAGTTCTTTGTATAGGGTTGATAGCTCGTTGGCTTTCCCCCGTCCACTTTGGTGTATCTATTGGTGTCATCCTTGTTTAGCTTGTGTTTGAGTAGTCATGTTGGTGAGGTTTTTATGGGTGTAGCCTTACTGACATTACTAGGAGACACAATCTCAAAGCAAAGTCCCTGCTCCTCTGACTCTTACAATCCTCCTGACACACCCCTCTTCTTCCACAATGTTCCCTGAACCTTAAGTGCGGGAGCATTTTGTAGATATATCCACTGGGACTGGACTCCACAACTCTGCTTTTTGACTAGTTGTGGTTTTCTGTGATGGTCTCCATCATCTGTTACAATGAGAAGCTTCCTTGATGAAGGTTGAAGATTACACTTATCTGTGGGTATAAGGGTCTATACATTGTTATTATAGATTATGCTAATTTAGTTGTAGATTCCCCTCCAATAACCACGATTTCCTCAGCCCTGAGAAGTTATCTAGGTTTCCAGTACCAGGCGCGGTTTCTCTCTTGTTGAGTGCATCTTAAGTCCAATTAGAGAGCTGTTGGTTACTGTCAAGGTCTGTGTGCCACTGCAGCACCCTTAGGGTCATTGTGCCATGCTGGTTATTGTTGTGGTTCACAGGCAACACAGCTGGGTAGGATTGTTGGTTGGCTTCCTCCTTCGGAAGCTTGCATGGAACTTTCTAGTACCATGAAAACTATTCCTCAGGAAGGGGTCATTCAGGTCAGTTCTAGCTCAGGGATCTCTGGGTCCTGTTTCTGAAGTACATGGTGTCTTCAGCAATAGGGACTTACCTTCTACCTCTGGGGGCAACCAAGGGCAATAGTCATAGTCTGTATGTTTGGGGAGTCTTTTAGACAGCCCTGGTCAACAACCCAAAAGGGGGCTTCTTGTGTCTGGTATTGGGGTTTTTGGTAAGTAGTCTTTGACTCTTGGAAAGAGTACCATTAACCCAGGTGAAAAAAATTCATTAAAACCATATATATTTTGACTTTATATGTATTATAGGGTTTGTTGGTTGGTTGGTTTTTTTTTCTAAATAGTTAATCATATGACTTCTTGTGACTTTTTAAAGATATCCTTATTGTTACTTTATCCACCTCCCCCCTCCTTTTGTATTTGATCCCTACCCCTCCCTAAAGAGTCCCCCATTTTCCATTTCCCCTATCGGATCGCTTGTATCCTGCTGTCTTCCCCCTTTACCCCCTTCCACCTTCTTCTGTATTTTAAGGGTCACTTAGTGACAAGAGTGACCAGGTCCTCCACTAACCCGGTGTGCTGTGTGTGGCTCTTTGATGCTACATCCTTCCATGTGAGCCACAGTTTGGTCATTTTCGAAATCACAAAGGAGTGAATAAAATGAGACCAGGCAGAGCACTGGCTATGGACACTTCAGATTGTGACTCAGATGGGCTGCATCATTTAGGGTGGCTGAGGAGGAAATTTGCAGTCTACTGTTGAGTGCAGTAATGCCCCTTTTCAGTGCCTGTGATGTTGCATGAATCCTAAATGATCTTATAATAAAAACCCAGAGCCAGATATTGGGGTAAATGCTGAAAGATCAGAGAGACAAAAGAACAAGCCACAGCCACTTCTCACCTCTTCAACTCCTCACTCAGCTGATCCTGTCTCCACGAATCCTCAAACTGAAAGCCTCTGAGTCCTCAGCTGAAAAGGTCTCTAGTTCCTGTCTCCTCACACCTTATATGTCTTTCTCTGCCCAGCCATTTCACTTCCTACCTCAACCTTCCTAGTGCTGGGATTAATGGCGTGTGTGCTTCCCAAATACTGGGGTTAAGGTGTGTGCCACCACTGCCTGGTTCTGTTTCTCTCCTAGACTGGATCAATCTCATGCAGCCCAGTGTGCCCTTGAACTCACAGAGATCCAGACGGATCTCTGCCTCCTGAGTGCTAGGATTAAAGGTGTGTGCCACCACTGCCTGACCTCTGTGTTTAACTCTGTGGCTAGCTCTGTCCTCTGATCTTCAGGCAAGCTTTATTAGAGTTAACAAAATATCACCACAGTGTTCTGAGGTGGAACCCCCGGAACAGGAAGCACAACCATAAACCTGTCCAAGACAGTGTTGTGTTACAACAGCATGAAACTGTAACATGTTAAAAGTCTATGAATGGAAGAGTGGCTCAGAACACATGGTGTGCCTGAGTGACAAAATACACATCTGTTAACAAAGAGCTTCTAACAACAAGGAGATCATGACATTGTATTAGGAGAAAAACTCTAGGGCATGACACTGTATGTGCAGTACAGTCTCTACTATGGTCACTCCATACAATCAGACACAATGAGTTAAGAATCTGAGGCTGTAGACTACTTCCTATTTTTCTGGGCTATTAATCAAAATGAGATATTTATTTTAAATGCAGAGAATACTTTTAGATTCACGATGCAGAGACAGTCACCTGATGGCTACAATCACTACGCGTAGTGTGCCCCGCTGCACACATTCTGTCTTCACCCATGAAGGGCGAGGACAAGAACTCTTCTTGTCTTGGAATGCTAAAGTTTTCTGGCCTGCGGCCGTCTCCTGCCTTGTCAGTAGTCTAGCTCAGAGGATTTCAGGTGGAACATCTAAAAAGATTTTTTTATTCTTCATAGTTAGTTGAGTAATGTATTCTGGGAAAACTCGGTCAGACAAGGGCATTATGACATTTTAAAAACCATCACTGTTGCTTATTGTCTGACGTTACACACACTGAAAATTCAGATCAGTGTTTTGATTCTACTCAAAGTCATGTCTTTGTGTTGCATGCCACAATTCTGGAGAGCCAAAAGGCAGAAATTTTTCTTTCCCCGGTGACGTTGAAAGTATAATATTAAATAAGTCTACCAGCAATAGCAAAAACAAAGTACATATCAAAGACAGCAATAAACTACAAGATTCATTTCCCTTTTAACATTTTTCTTTCAGATCTGATATTTTTGAGGGGAAAAAAAAGAAGATAAATAGCTTTCCGTGATGTTCCTTTGATTATTCATAAGTACACCATGCTTTGAATTTAGTTGTATTTGATCTTAAAATCACTTTCAAATAGAAAAGGCAATAGTTAAAACATGTTGATGTTTTCAGGACAGTGATTATTAGAAGAGGATAGGGTGGTTTCCAACCTTCTGGATATCTTGAGCCAGTTCCTGCCTAGCCATAAACATGTCTTCTCTATGAGGGACTGGCAAAGGAAGGTGAAGATTGAGCCCTTTGTTGAGACCTAAATTAGAAATGCCCAGTGCCATGACTACATACAGCACAAACCCCCGGCACAGCGCGCTGTTTACGTAACACGTCGGATGTGCAGATTGTTTATTCTTTTCTCTGCACATGGTGCTATTTCATGCTCAGTTTGTTTGCCACGCTCACCTTTGGAAGGGGCTCCTTCACACTGGGGAGGGGGGTCCCTGTTAAAGCACAGCTTCTAAGCCATCCAGGAACCCAGCAGTGACAAGGGTTTCACCTGGAGATTCCGAATCTCCTCCAGCCCCTGCTCATACTTCTATTCCATGCTCCCCTCTCCTGAAGTCCACGGTACTGCTAATTTTCCTTCCATGCTCTACCACAGTGAGGCTTGCTATTATTATTGTTCAGTAGACAACACAGTAGTGTAGAGTGAGGATTGTCACCCCATCGTATGTTTATGTCAGCACGTCTCATGCTTTTCCTCACCTCCAATCTTTTATTGTTGCTAGTTCCTCCTGCTCCTCCTCTTCCTCCTCCCCCTTCTCTTCTCCCTCCCTCCTCCTTCTTCCCCTCCTCCCCCATCTCCTTCCCCTCCCTCTTCCTCATCTCATTTATGTATGTTTCGGTCAACAAAGCTCACAGACACCTGGGGTACATCTGTCTCCCTTTTCTGAATTGCTTTAAGGGTAAAACAGAAGTATTGAAAAGTTACTTAGGGCTGGCCAGAAGTCTCAGAACCACCTTCTGAGCCAAGGTGACTTTCCCTTTCCCAGGCAACTGCAACCAATGTAACCTGAGTTTGATGCCTGGGACCCACATGATGGAAGTAGAGAACAAACTTTCATAATTTGTCCCTTTACCTCAACATGCAACCATAGTGCATATAAACACAATCATAAATAAATGTAATAAGAATCTTAAAAATTGTTTATACCATTTCAGACAGATTTTAAATGTTCAAAGTTAAATAAGAAGAATAAGGTGATTAAAATCAAATGCAAGTGTCTAACAAAGTTATAAAATTGTAGTGCTGAATAAAAAAATGTCTTATAAAAAGAAAACTCCACCAGCATCTTTCAGTGTATTCTTAGTTGTAAACAAGAGTGCAAGACAATTCAGTCAGAAGGAATCTGTGAAAACAGGTGATGTCTACACAATGGAGTATTACTCAGGTGTAAAAAAATAATGACATCATGAAATTTGCAGGCAAATGGATGGAACTAGAAAATATCATCCTGAGTGAGGTAACCCAGACTCAGAAGGACAAACATGGTATGTACTCACTCATAAGTGGATACCAGATGTAAAGCAAAGGATAACCAGACTACAACCCACAGCTCCAGAGAAGCTAGCTAACAAGAATGACCATAAGAGGGACTCGTGGATCGCCCTGGGAAGGGGAAATAGATGAGATCTCCATGAGTAAACTGGGGATGAGGTGGGGCAATAGAGGGTGGGGGATGGGGGATGAGAACATAAGGAAATGAGATGGTTGAACTGGAACAGGAATGGAGTGGGAGAGCAATGAAAGAGATACCATGATAGAGGGAGACATCATGGGGATAGGGAGAAACCCGGTGCTAGGGAAGTTCTCAGGAATCCACAAGGAGGACCCCAGCTTAGACTATTAGCAATAGTGGTGAGGGTGCCTGTACAACTTACCCCAGTAATTAGATTGGAGAATAACCTAACTGTCATCATAGAGCCTTCATCCAGTAACTGATGGAAGCAGATGCAGAGATCCACAGCCAAGCTCCAGGAATCCAGTCAAAGAGAGAGAAGAGAGATTCTATGAGCAAGGGGCATCAAGATCATGATAGGGAAACCTACAGAGACAACCAACCTAACTAGTGGGAACTCAAGAACTTTAGCCCAACAGCTGTGGAGCCTGTATGGGACTGGACTAGGCCCTCTGCATAAGCGAGACAGTTGTGCAGCTTGATCTGCTTAAGGGGCCCTGTAAGACGAATTGCTAAACGGTCTTATTAATAAAAAAAACCCAGAGCCAGATATTGGGTTGAAAACTGAGAGATCAGGGAAGCAGAAAGAAGCCAGCCACATTCTTACTACTAGGGAATCCTCAGCCAAAGAGAGAGCCACTTCCTGTATATCATGCCTACATCCTTTCTGTACCCTGCCATCTCACTTCCTCTCTCCGCCCAGCTACATCACTTTCTCTTTCTGCCCAGCTCTATCACTTCCTGTCTATGTGTACAGACCTCCAGACTCTATGGTTAACTAGTGCTGGGATTAAAGGTGTGTAAGATAGGTGAAGTCACGTCCAAGATCTCTGAGAGGATCACAGTGGCAGGCTTAGAGCAGGCACTTACCATCACCAACACTGAGCGCTGTCACTCCACCACTGATAGAAACCTAGACCTTCGCCTCCACCGAGTCTTTTCTTACCTTCATCAGTACCTGACTCTGCTTTCCCATGCTGTCTTCTGAATCAGAGCTTGTCAAGAAAGCATCCTGGGATTGGACATACCTAGGGCACAAACCTAAGCCTTTGCTTAAAGGAAAACTGGGAACACTCTTCTAGCTTCTCCCTAAGAAAGATGGACCACAAAATGTGTGGAATCTCAGAAATGCATGGCCCAGTAGAGCAAGCTGAAGACGAAACAATACCCGGCCTCCAGGAAGGAGGCGGTTCCACTTTCACACTGGATTAAAAGTTCACACACAATAGTTCACAGACAAATTTTGCTAGCCAGTGTAGGTAAGGTCTGTATTTTACTAGCTGGGGCAAGATGTTTGTGAGGTCAGCCAAAGTAGGAAGACCATGCATACTGTTGTGGGAGGCAGTTTGACATGGTGTGCAAAGAAACACACTCTCTACTTCCATGTCAGGGAAACCCGAAGTTCTCCACACCTCTATAAGACCTTACTAGGGCTTAATTAAAAGCATCCCCAGTGACCTGGGAGATTGGCATGATGAGAAATGTGATATTACTTCTCATCCTTTTGTCTTCAGGTTGACAGGCGTGGGTCTTGGTCTTCAATAAGGAACCCGTTCCTAATTCTCACATAGGCTTTTCACCCCAGGTCCCCAGAACTGGATGGCAGTAATGGAAATGGAACACAGGAAAATCACATAGAGCTTTTATCTTCAAGAACAACCAGACCCTCATCCTCAAGTTCATGTAACATCTAAATCCTTCCTCTGTCCCAGCTTTCTGCTGCTCTCAAAATCCCATCAAAGAAGTTCTTATTAGATAAAGATGGCGACAGGTTTTATGAATGTTTCAGAGAGCAACAAGCTCCTACTCTCAGAAATGGAAGAGAATTCAGAAAACATTTCAACCATTTTAGTTAAAATTCATCCCGTTTTTTCTACTGATAGGATAAAAATATGAGATAAAAATATGCACAGCTCCCTCCGAAGGAACTGTCATTTTGCATTTGACACAGACATCATTGTGATAGTTACCTGATCCCTGTTCATAATTCTCTTAATGTATGGTTATTTCAAAATGCCCATTGCAGAATGCTTTAAGTGAATGAATACAGAAGTAGCATGAAGTTTGGGGGCAGGTTTCCTTATATACTACATATTCTATATAACTGTGTATAGATAGCAGGGCTTCAATACGTGAGTAGTTTCTCAATCTCCAAAAATAACAGTGCAAAGAGGAGAGGTCCTGCCACTTTCCACATTTTAGATATAACTCTAAATTTGTTCAGAATACAGAACTTGGGGTAGAAGGAGAAAGGAGTCTCCTCTCCATTCTGACATGAAGATTTCTAGACTAAACTGGATGTTCCTTGTTGGAATAAAAAGGCTTTAAGAAACTGTTAGGAATAAACAGTATGAAGAAATAATCTTAATTATTTGATTTTGATAAAACAGTAGAAAGAGTTGTATAGTTTAATGTTCAGTAAGTTGGAATATTTGTGATCACTTAAGAACATTGGAAATGATCGAATATATTTGTGTATAGCATTCCAAACTTGAATATCACATAGATGCATAATATCACAGTAGAATATTACAAAAAAGTATCACAGGAATTTTACAAGATCTAAATGTATTTAGTATTTTGAAATAATATTAAAGTATTCTTATTTAAATATATATATTTAAAGATTTATTTTTTTAATTTTATATGTGGGAATGTTTTACCCACACCAATGTGTTTGTGTGCCAAATGAACACAGTACCCTCAGAGGACAGAAGAGGGAATTGGATCCTTTAGAACTGGAGTTACACATAGTTGTGAAACACCATGTGGATGCTGGGAACCGAATCTAAGTCCTCTACAAGGGTAACAAGTGCTCTTAACTATTGAGCCATCTCTCCAGCCTCTCAGAATTTGTATTTTAAAGAGTGATCAATTTGCTTTGTTATACTAATTTCAAGTTTTGACTAATAGTCACATTCATATTATAAGGCAAATGATCTCTCAATTCATTCTGCTCCAAATTTAATGTTGTAATTATGAAGAAATAGTGTTGAGTGCTTGTTGGAACATTTTCCCCTCATCTCTTAAGAAATCTTTATTCTATGTCTGTATTCTAAAAAGCAGTTAAAAGTATATCTACACCAATACTGGTTTTTCTATTCTAAGCTGTTGCTCCATAGAAATGAGAGTTGTGACAGTTGGAACAAATACACCTGACTTTGTTCTGGGACGACTTTTAGTGAGAAATGAAAGGTTAAAGAGGGTATGATTAGATTACAGGTTAGTTTGGGTACCCTAATCTAACCAAGCAATAACGAGTTCATTCCAGGGCATGTGGGGACATTTGGTATGCCCCAAGGTGGATCAAAGATCTGAAATGGGTTCTACGTGGAAGAGGGCCTCATTCTCCTATCATAGCCGGATAACAGCTGATCTACTCACAGTTGCTTGAAATGAGACAGCTCAGCCATTGGGTGCTGGAGGGCTTTGCTTGGTACCTGTCCTCTCTCCGGAGCCCATTTCCTCTTTGCATCTGCTTCCTTGGCATTAGCCCGGGTAGAATGTCTCGATCTAGACAGATTTATCAAATACAGAAATGAAATTAAGAAGAGAAATACAATGTGCCATAACAGCTTCTCTGTGTAGAATAAGCTTTAGCTACACTTAAAAGAAACATTCTCCTTAAAATAAAGATAGGGCCATCAAGTCGTCCCTATAAAATGTCACTCTGTGAAAGGACACAGGAAAGGACGTTACTAGATAATTCAGGTGGCTCATAAATACCAGCCCCATTTCAAGGAAATGTGGTTTTTTTTTTTGTTGGCCATAATTTTCCATGTTGGCCTTGAGCATGGTCACAGTGTCCAGTTGGTGTGACCTTGGCTTCATGTACACAGACTATTGTTAATAATAGTTTCAGCCAGTTATGTGGTTCTGTACTTTCTAGTCCCTAATACAGAATCCCTAAGCAGTAGGCACTGGTACGCACTTTGAATTACCAAACTGAGTCTAGGAGACTAAATAGCTTGTTCAAGGTCACATGTCAGCATCACTCAAAAGTTAAAACTATCATATGCAGTATCTATGTTGCAACTCTGGTTATAATATAATGTCAACTTTATTTTTAACTCACTTCTCATGTCAAAGTAACTATTAGTTACTAGTGATTTCCATTTCTAGAGTAACTCAACACGCAATGTTATGTTTAATCCTCATCACAGGCGATAAGCTGTGTAGAGCAGAAACTGGGAACTTGCTTGTGAATAGGGGAAATTGAAACTCACTAGTCACAAACTGTGTGGACCCAGAATCCAGTGGTCTTTTCAAAACACACACCCTACAAAGCTCATTTCAAAATAACCTGCACCCCCAAAGGCAATACAGGAACAATTGAGAAATTTGCAAAGTAGTTCAGTCGGTCAAGTTCATGCTGTGCCGGCATAAGGACCTGTGTATGAGCTCCAGAACTCATGTAAAGAAGCTGGGCATAGTGGTCCATACTGGCAACCCCAGCACTTGGAGGTGGACCCCCGGCATTCCCTAGCAGGCAAACCTTGCCTTCTTGGGAGTTTCAAGCCAATAAGAGATCCTGTCTCAAAAGAAAGAAAGAAGGAAAGAAAGAAAGAAAGAAAGAAAGAAAGAAAGAAAGAAAGAAAGAAAGAAAGAAAGAAAGAAGGAAGGAAGGAAGGAAGGAAGGAAGGAAGGAAGGAAGGAAGGAAGGAAGGAAGGAAGGAAGGAAGGAAGTTGAACAGTGCCTGGAAAATGACACAAATGTCACTGGAGTGTGTGCTGTGGCCTCCACATGCATAGCCGCTAACACACATGCACACACACATATGAGCATATGTACAGGTGCACACACACAAAGAGGTTACTTGAAAACAAAAGGAAACAAAACAAAAACACAATTGACTATGAATGTGTTCACAGCGATAGCTCCAGACCAGAAGGAGTAACCAATTCTTTCTTTTCTTTTTGATTACAAGGGACAAAGTCATTGTAGAAGTATTCCCAACAAAATGATTGTGGATGAAAACCTTGCATCTGACTGGTTTTGCTCAGACAGGAACAGCTCAAGCTCACAATGTCACACATTAATTGATTAACTTTCTCGCAGTCTGTGACAACATGTTGACAGATAGGCAACTCCAGAACCACAGGATCAGAAGATCTTCTATTTGATCTGATGGCTGGGACACTCTGAACTAAAAATACATTTCTCTTATTGCATTTCCAGAGACTAGTATTGCATCACAGAGCTTGTGTCAATCAAGGAATTGAACAATGTGACTTAGACTTGTGACCTAAAGGGTTGAGCTGAAAAGATATATAATATCTGAAAAAAGGGATAGTTATCTTAGGATGCTTTAGGGGGAAATGGAATCCTTTGGGTGTACTCAAGAGACAACTCATATGCTACTTCTTTTTGAAGTTTTAAAAAGAAACCACTGTAACCAGAAGTTTCTTGGTCCCGCCTGGCCCCACGGTCCCGCAGAAGCTTGTAAAATAATCACTCTGAGGCTTATGTTAACTACGAAATGTATGGCCTATGGCCTCAGCTTCTGACTAGCTAACTCTTTCATATTAAATTAACCCATTCCTATTAATCTGTATGTTGCCACATGTTCATGGCATTGCTGATCTGCTGGCATCTTGCTGCTCAGCAGTGGCTGTCGACTCTCCCTACTCCATCCTTCTTCCCTCTGTATTTCTGCTTGGATTTCCCGCCCGGCTGTAAGCTTTCTTGCCATAGGCCAAAACAGCTTTATTTGTTATCCAACGGGAGCTACACATACTCACAGCACACAGAAAGACATCCCACAGCAAACCACCACACTGATTTCCAGAGGTTCCCTGTACAGTCACCCCAGCAGTAAATAAGGGGTGACTGTAACGTAACATTCTCTTTCCCCATGACATCCTCATCAGCGTTGGTTGTCATCCTTGATGTTAACCATTTTCATGGGCATGAGACAGAATCTCAAAGTAATTTTAATTTTCATTTCCCTTCTGACTGAAGATGCTAACCACTTGGTCAAATATTTATCGGCTGCTTGTGTTTCTTCTTCTGAGAACCGCGTCTCCTCAGCGCATCAGCCCGTTTCTTGACGGAAAGACTTTTTGGTAATTCCTTTTCCAGTCCCTTCCACACCTGTCTGGTGTAACAGGTAAAGATCTTCTTCTGTTCTGTAAGCTGTCCCTTTACCTTTTGCTCTGCTTTTATTTCAATGTAACCCCACGGGTCACTTGGGTTATTTGCTGTTGCCATGGAGTCCTTCTCAAACCGTTTTTGCCTGTGCCTTCTCTCTTGAAGTGTCCTCCACTTCCATATAACAACTTCAAAGCCACTGATGCAGTTTGAATTGATTTCTGAAAATAAACAGATCTAACTTCATTTTCGACATGCAAACATCCAGTGTCCCCAGGATTGTGTGTTGAAGAGACTTTTTTCTAATGAATGTTTTTCACACTTTCGTGTGTTTGTTTGTCTTTTAAAGTGGCAGTAGCTACATGCATTTATTTCTGGTCCTCTATTTATTCCCTTGGCCCACATGTTTGTCTTTGTCTCACTAACATTCTGGCTTTGTCACTGTGGTTCTCGCAGTATAATTCTGTAGTATTTCCAACATTGTTCTTTCTGCTTAGGATTGCTTTGGCATGCTGGATCTTTTGTGTTTTCCTGTGAATTTTAAGATTAACTTTTCAGAGTGCTGTGAGGAATGCAATTGAAATTTTGATGGGGACTGCGGTGAATCTGTAGGCTGCTTTGGGCAACGTGGCCATTTTCACGGTGTTAACTCTACCAATCCATGAGCACGAAAAGCCGTTCTACCTTGTGTTTTCTTCAATTTCTTCTTTAATGTCTTCAAATTGTCTTCTCAAAGTTCTCTCAGCTCCCTAGTTAGGTTCATTTCTATCTATGTTTGAGGTTATATCGAACCAGATATTTTTCTTAATTTCTTTTCATTAAACTTGTTATTGGTATAGAAAAGCTGCAGTTTTTGTGTATTGATGCTATACCCTACTCCTTTATTGTCTATCAGATCTGGAGCTTTCTGGTGGGGTCTTTAGAGTCTTTTTTTTTTCTTTCACATTTCTTTATTTCAGGATTTGACACATTAAAAGAAAAAAATGCCAACATATTTTAGACAATATACTAGAAACAATAAATAAAACAGCTCAAAAAATCAGATATTCCCTTTAAGTGCTATGTCCTTTCAATTTCTCTAAATCAGATTCAGCTTTCCATGGCAAACAATAACTATACATTTGGTAAATTATGTTGATAAATACACAAGGCAGGTATATATTTCCACAGTATCTTTGTTTTTCACAGCTACCAAAAATAAAAATTGCGTTCAACTCATACATCTACATAGAGTCTTTTAAATGTAGGATAACATCATCTGAAGAAAAGAGAATTGATTATTTTTTGGTTTGTTTTGTATTATTATTATTGTTGTTATCATATTATGATGTTATATTATTATTATTGTTTTCCTGTTTGTTGTTTTTTTTGTACCATCGCTCTAGCTAAGACTTTAAGCACTATACTGAATAACACTGATTACCCTATCTCATTCCATATTTTAGTGTAAATACTCTGAGTTTTTCACCATCTAGTATGAAGTTCTTCATATGTAGCTTTATGTTTGAATATGTTCCTTTTAATCCTAAATTCTTTAGAGGTGTTGTTGTTTTGTTTTGTTTTTCTTTTTTTAATCATGAAGGCTTGCGGAGATGATTGTATTATTTCTGTCCTTACATTGTTTATATGATGGTGTATTACATTTATTGATTTGCAGATCATGAACCAACTTCGAATCCCCAGGATGAAACCCACTTGATGGTCATCTGTGATCTTAATGTGATCTTGAATTCAGTTTGCATGTAAGGTACTATGAACTTTCACAACTGTCCATCAGGAAAGCAAGTCTGTAGTTTGCCTTTGTTTTTGTTTGCTATGTCCTCCTCTGGTTTGGAGTCACAGAAAAACTGGCTTCATTTGATGAATTTGGTAGTGTTCATTGCCTTTCGATTTCATTGAACAATTCAAGAAGTGTTGACGTTATCTATCCCTCAAAACTCCATAGAATCCAGCAATGGATACGTCCAACCCTGAGCCTTATCTGTGGAGAGCTTTTAACCATTGCTTCAATCTTGTTGTTTGTTATAGGTCTAAGTCATTTGCACATTCTTCATTCAGTGTTAGTCATATGTATTTAGGGATTTATTTATTTCCCGTAGATTTTTAAAATTTTTGGAACATCAGTTTTCAATATGGTCTTTAATGATTCTCTGGGTTATATTGTGATATATCACAGCAGTTTCCTTTTCATAACTAATTTTATAGATTCAAGTTCTTTCTTTCTTTTGATTGGCTAAGAATTTGTCAATCTTGTTAATTTTTTCAAAGAGCGAATTCTTTGATGGATTTGATTCTATGTATTTTTCCTTTAGTCTCATTTTCATTAATTTCTGCCTTAGTCTTTTTTATTTCTGCAGTCTACTGCATTTGGGTTTGGCTTATTATTGCTTCTCCAAGACCTTGAAGTACATTATTAGATATTTGTTTAGGATCTGTCTGATTACTTTTGCGTGTTACATGTGTGTATGATGTATGTACATATTTCTCTTTTGAGTGTGGTAACCTTGGTACCATGTGCAACTATGGAGGTCAGAGGACAAATTTAGGTGTTGTTTTCACCTTACAACTTGTGGGCCAGCTAGCCAGTGTCAAACAAATAGAATTCTCCTGTCTCCACTTCCCATCTCACTATAGGAAAGCTGTCTGTCTTACGAGTGGTAGATTTCTCCCTAAGACCTATGGTATCCTTAGCCATGTTTGTTTGTTTGTTTTTGTTTTTTGTTTGTTTTGCTTTTTTTCTTTTTTAAAACAGGCTTTCTATACTAAGCATGAATTCCCTCCTGTGAAGTAAACCACAAATCCAACCAGAATGCTTAGTTACCTTCATAAACTTCATGCCCTACTAGACCAAAAGGCACAGGAGTCTAGCAGCTCAGTACTGTAGTATTGGGGTTGTTTCAGTCAGGGTTTCTATCGCTGTGATAAAACACCGTGACCACAAGCAACTTGAGGAAGAGAGATGTAGGGCAGGAACCTGAAGGCAGAAACTGTTGCAGAGGGCATGGAGTGCTGCTTACTGCCTTGCTCCCCTTGGCTTGCTTAGCTTTCTCATAGCTCCCAGGAATACAGTCCAGGGGTGGTACCACCCACAGTGAGCTGGGCCTTCCCACATCAATCAAGAAAATGCATGACAGCTTGCCCATAAGCCAAATTGGTGGGACTATTTTCTTAATTGGAGTTCCCTCTTCCCAGTCAACCCTGGCTTGTGTCAAGTTGATATAAACCTTGCCAGCATAAGGGTACACTGCTAGCTAATGCCACTGATAATTTTCTCCCGGAGTGGCCCACATAGCATCCTCTGGCACTGGGAAAGTTAACCAGCAGGGGGGAGGCTTTCAGGCCAGTTCCAGTTTGATTTCTCTCTCTTGCAACCAAAGCGTTTTGCATCTTCAGCAATAGGGTATTACCCTCCAGTTATGGTGAACAGGAAAGTAAAGGCAGCAGTCTGTGTTGTTTGGGGGCCTCTGGGGCCTCCTTGAACAATAACTGCTAGGGAGGTATCTCATTCCTTGCACTCGGATCTTCACATAATATCCCTTATCTTATTGGGGTAATTGCAACTGATTCTAAGAATTTTAAAATTTCTTCTGATTGTGCATTCAAATGTATAGTGTTCAGTCAGCTGTTTTCCACATTTTTAAAAAATTATTTATTTAGTGTGTGTGTGCATGTGCATGCGTGTGTGTGTGTGTGTGTGTGTGTGTGTGTGTGTAATATAACATGTTCAGTCCATATAATCTTACTTGTATACACATTTTCAAGGCTGACCATTTGGTATTGGATAACCAGTTGATGCTGTCTTCCCTGGGGAAGACTATTTCTCCTGCTTTAGCATTCCTTGGTTGCCTGTAGTTCTTCGTGAAGGATTAAGGCCTCGTGGTCTTCCCTTGATTACCCCTCTGCCCTGACCAGGTTAGTGTGTCTATTGGTGTCATCCTTGTTCAGCTCATGTCTAGGCAGCCATGCTGGGGCGACTTTACGATTGTAGCTCCTGACATTTCTAAGGGACATAGTTTGACAGCGAACTTCCTGATCCTCTGGGAACAGTCTTTCTACCCCTTTAGTATTCCCTGAGGTTTGTCATCCATTCCTCTTACAAAATCTTTTCTTTCCTGTGCTCCTGTAAGTGAGATTGCTTTCCCCTTCCACTGTGTACACTTTCCTTTAAGAGTCTTCTCTGATGCTAGCTTGATCATCATGAAGATGACTCAGTGGGCCATAGAAATTGTAGCTGCCAGTTAACTACTTCCTGGCTTAGGATACATCATTCCATGCTGTCCTGGCTTTTGGGGTTGCTGGTGAGGGATCTGATGTTATTCTGATGTTTGTCTTTGTAGAGTTGGTGTTCCCCCCATCTATTACTTTTAATACTGTTTCTTTGCTTTGTGTATTGACAGCTTGATGACTACATCACAGACTGGTTCTTCTTGAGACATCTGTTTGGAGCATAAATGCTTCTTGTGTTTGGTTGTCCATTTTTTCCCTATGTTTGGCATATTTTCTACCAAGCTTTCATGAATATATTTTCTATCCCTTTAGACTTTATTTAATCTCCTCTTTTATTCCCCCCCAACACACCTTGGATTCTTAGGTTTGGTCTCTCAATTATATCCCAGAGGTCTTGGAAGTTTTAGTTGTGCTCATTCATTTTTTAATATTACTGCATTATGGTTTGACTTTGTCCCCATCCTTTACATTGGTCCTTCTGCCTGGTTTGTTTGTTGATAACGTTTTCTACTGTGTTGGCACTTTCATTACCATTACTTATGTCTGTTCTTTTTCAGAACCTATCTTTTCTTGCTGAATTTTTCTTCCATGTTTTTAGAATCTCTCCTCCACACTGACCATTCCATCCACATTGCTAACATTCTCACCTAAGTCCTGAGTCGATATTCTTAGTTCACTCACCCGTTTAATTCCTCCATGCTGTCATTTATCCTTTTAAATGTTTTGTATTGCATTTGTTTGTTGTTTGTTTATGTGAGTGCCACAGCACATGTGTGGAGGGCAGAGGACACCTTTCAGGAGTTGGGTCTCTCCTTCTATCATGTGGGACCCAAAGATCAAACTCAGGTTGTCAGGTTTGGTGCCAAATGCCTTTACCCTTTGAGCCATTTAGCCTTCGAAAATGTAAGACTCTAAAATAAATTTCTGGCATTTAAACTTATCATTATCTTTGGTTTCTGGCATTCAAAAGTTATGAGCTTGTACTAGTGTGTGTCTTCAGATTTGTGTTTCTTTGTGGTGTTTTATGCATCTGTTGGGATGAGTGTGTCCTCTCGTTTTTATCTTTCTCATTTTCCTACTCCTTTTGTTTGTTTTATATCACATGGTGAGATCTTTCACTTGGCTTGGTGTTCCTGTGCAATATTTAGGCGGGAAGCCAACGTCTATGACAGTGCATTGAGTGCACACCAGTCCTGGCTGTGGTTTGCACTAGAAGACACCCGGGTGCTTCACCTGGGTCCTGATTGGGTCAGAGACTGAGGCTCATGATGGCTGACGGGAAAAATGTAGACTTTAAGGGTTTTGTTAGAACTACAGGTATTAATAATTAAGGAGTAAAAGAAGAGGGAATGTGAACATGGGAAATGAAGGAGTAAAGCAAGAATAAGAAAAGTCTGTGTGCCAGGGTTGTGAGAGACAATAAGGAAAATATTACAGTAGATACAGCGGAAGGAAGGACACACATGGAAGGCTTTGCAGGCAAGACACAAGTTAAAACAAAACAACTACACAATTTAAGTACAAATGTGTAAATAAATTAAAAATAACAAATCAGATGAATAGAAGACTTTGCGAACTCAGCTTTTCTTCCTGTTTGTGATGAATGCAATTTTGCCTTCCTCCTCAACTGGCTGGTGGCACAGGAGGAGGGGAAAGTTCCTATTCTCAATAATCCAAACCTGATCAATCGGTATATTCTTCCTACTGGGGTGGATTTCCACGTGGCCCTCTACTTTCCTCACGAATTACCCAATCTAAATTATACACCCTTACCTGCCAGTTATAGTCTTGCCCATGCTGCTTGAGGTGTGTGTGTGCGTGTGTGCGTGCGTGTGTGTGTGTGTGTGTGTGTGTGTGTGTGTGTGCGCGTGTGTGTGTTCTATCCACGTGAGGCTTAGTTTTTCTGTGACAATGGTTCTGAAGGAGTGTGGAAGATCTGCCCAGCAACTTTCATTTTGTCCCTTGTAACAGGTCTTTCTTTGGACCGCCAGTTCCCGAATAATGACATGGAGACTTTTTATTAATTATGAAAGCTTGGCCTTAGTTTAAGTTTGTTCCCGACTAGTTCTTAAAACTTAAATGAACCCATTTATATTAATCTACATTCTGCTACATGGCTCATTACCTCTTTTCAGTACCTTACGTCCAACCCTCCGCATCTGGCTGGCAAATCTCCTGCCTCAGATTCTTCCCCAGAGTTCCTATCTTTGCCCAGAAGTCCCGCCTATCCTCTCCTGCCTAGCTATAGGCCATTCAGCTCTTTATTAAACCAATCAGAAGGTGCCGTAGGCAGGTGAGGAACGACAGAGACACATCTTCACGGAGTGTATGAAGAGATAATCCCAACAGTCCCCGGGGAATCTTCTCAGCAGGACTGTGCCAAGCTCAGCTCTGTGTTCCTCACACTCTTGTGTTGTTGCTCCCCCAAGGCAGTGGCAGAGGTAGGCTGCTGGTCTGGGGCCTCCTCCCAGGCTCTTCACTGTAAGGTGCCTGAGGAGAATTTCACCTCCAAGCTCCAGTATGTCTCTCTTCTGGCCCCATCACCACAGTCTGTAATGCTACAGTCATTCCTCCACACACGGTGTATCCAGCCTTAAGGTCCATACCTACGGCCCAGTCAATCTCTTCCGTTCACTGTTCTTTCAGTACCCACCTCCAGCCGTCACTGACTCCATCTTCTCCACAGCAGGGCCACGGACTGGCTGCTCCTGCTTGCTTTTGTGCAAGGCGACTACCAAGGTTTATTTGTTTTCTTCAGTTCTCTCTCACACAGGACTAGAGTCTATTGTTTTTAATTTTTACTCATCCTTTTCCTGAGTCACACAGAGTTGGCTGCTAATCTGGCATCTTACGTAGATGCTTTAAGATTTTCCCAATGATTTGTGTGAATGTTTTATAACTGTACCCTTTATTAGTTACATTGGCTTCATAGTTCCATTTTTGTGTTGGCTATGCTTTTAGTAGCAAGAGCCACAAACATTTTAAATTTGCATGTGATCATCCATATGAACACTTACTTTGTGATCTATTCTGATCATGATTGGATTTTTATGCAGACAAACAGGGAAGTTTGGGTGCATTTTTTTCTGTGGCTTTCCTTAGGAGAAGTAACGTATCTATATTTGATGAGCAGGAGGAAAACCACATCCTTCCAAGTTTCAAATTCATTTTACCTTTAGTCTATTTTTAAAACGTTACTTAAAATTTTATGATTTATTTATTTTTATGCATATGAGTGTTTTGCCTGCATGTATGTATTGCACCATGTGCGTGCCCAGTGAAGGTCAGAAGAGGGTTCTGGATCCTTTGGAGCTGGAGGTATGGACAGGTGTGAGCCACCAGGCCCTCTGCAGGAACAACAAGTATTCCTAATCCCTGAACCCTCTCTCCAGCTCCCAGCTTTAGTCTGTTACTTGATACAGTTCTGACTTATTATAGATAATTTCCTTTGGGAACTTTGATTCCAGAACACCAAGACTAAAAGAAAAGTGCAGTAAATTAAAGTGGAGGTTTGTAAACAGTTTATTTCATTCATCAGTACTCTTATTTTAGTGTGTGTGTGTGTGTGTGTGTGTGTGTGTGTGTGTGTGTGTGTGTGAATGTGTGCATGGTTGTGCATGTGTGGTTGCTTATGCCACAATGTACGTGTATAGGACGGGGACAAATCTCAGCCGCTAGGTTTGATTAGCAATACCTTTATCTGCTGAGCTCTTTTCCTGGCTCATAAACAGATTTTAATATCAAAGTTTTAAAAGTTCTAGAGATCAGGAGTTGGAGTGATACACCAAGGAGTTAAATCTTGCATAGAAAAAAAAAGGGGGGAATCAATGAATGATGAATAAATAATGAACAAACTAGGGAGGGAACCCGGCTTTTGAAGTCAGGAGACCTACCGTTTTCTCCACTTGGATGCAGGCACTTCTGGTTCCTGGGTCTTTGGGTTGGATTGAATAATAAATACTACCAACTTTCTGCAGGTGGCAGATTATGGGATCTCTCTGTCTCTGTCTCTGTCTCTCTGTCTCTCTCTCTGTCTCTCTGTCTCTCTCTCTGTCTCTCTCTCTGTCTCTCTGTCTCTCTCTCTCTCTCTCTCTCACACACACACACACACACACACACACACAAATCAACAGCTTATATGTGTGTATGCATGACACGTAGTACAACATAATGTTGTGAATTGTATACATATGGTGGAATGACTAACTCCAGCTAATTAACAGGTGCATTAGGTCACATAATTATTTTGAAGTGTGCTTACTGTCTTACACACTTGACTTATGTTACTTCTGCTTGTGATGATGGAATATCCATTAATAGCATCATCTTTTTTCTTATCAATAACATATGAGTTTTATGGATTTAAAGCAATCACCTTATGGGCTTCAGCCTCAGCTTGGGAATAACCCAAATGCTATCACCAGATGAGTGTACAGACATTTGAGTTCCAGCCACAACTGTGGTTACACTGTACATCCGGGAAAGCCCACACTGCAGTACTGAACACCATCTAGATCAACCTCACAAGCATGTTGGGAGAGAGAAGCCAGACAGGAAAAAAACACATTGTGATTCCAATTATAGATATGTTCAAATCAGGCAAAATGATACCCTGTTATCATGGTTCCTCTTGGTGCCGAGAAACAGTGTCTAGAAGAGGGAGAAGATGGTTCTGCATGCTGGAAGGGTTCTGTTCGTAGTTTGGGTGCTGCTTATTTAAATGTATTGTTCTTGTAAAAATCTGCAAGGCAGGACACTACAATTTTCCTGCTTACTCTATACACTCATCATGTTTCAATCACAAGTATACACAGATTATTAGAAACATCCGGGGAAGGTCCATTAGATTTAAGAATGTGAAATGATAATAATGGAAAAAAAAATCTCATTCGTATTCTTCAGTGGATGCATAGAAGCACTCAGTTCAGAAGAGGTTTGGAAAAGAGCCAGAGCATTACAAGCAATAAAGACAGGGCTGAAAAAAAATCCCCAATTTCTGTAATGGGTAGAGAGAGCCACTGGTAGAGTGCTGTGACTAGAAAGACTGAGCGAGGGTGGTCCTGCAGCAGACTTTCCTAAAAAGATATGAGAGAGATTGCTGCTAGGAGGCCACACCCCTGGGAAAGACGGGGGTCTGTGCCTCCACCCCTAAACACACCTTCAAGAGAGATCTTCTGGGCTCAGAGCCCGAGTCTTTTAATTTGGAAGGTGCCAACTTGGCAGCTCCAGTCATTCTGAGAGCATTGCTTTGTTCCCTTCACATTTTATTTGAATGCTTGTGACTCTGTGGAATTCAGTGGATTGTTAGGAAAACCTTGTTTTGTTCAGTGGGAAAGCCTTTCAGAGCCTCTGTGTGCAATACTAAATGCTTCAAACAATCATACGCATTCTAGCTGAATAGCCAATGTTTTGAAACGGATACGTACTCATCTATTCAGAGTCCTTCTGTGATAAGTCTTGCTCCTTCTTTAAAGACTCAGATCTATACATACTAGCAACATTATATGGACTGAGTAGGTTGTATTTATATATTTAGGAATATACATATATAGAAACAATTATATATAATAAATTATACGTACTTATTATATATACAATTGTATATAAAATTACATATATATAAATATATAAATAAATAAATAATATATTAAAGAAAACAAGACCATGAATTTAAAGACAGCTGTGGTAGCGGTAGTACATGGGAAGGGTTGGAGGGAGGAAAGGAAAGGGGAAAATATATTTTCATTTCACAAAATGTAAAAAAGAACACCTCCAGGAAAGCCCTCCAAATAACCCTTCCAAAATGCACTTTCAAAGTAGTATGGTGGCCTTTGGGTCATAAAAACCCAAGCTTTTTAAATTTCCTTGTATTTTCCTTTTTGCCAATTACTGGATAGGGTTGTTTTGATGATTAAGAATGCCTATGAGCCAGGAGATAGTGGCACATGCCTTTAATCTCAGCACTTTGGATACAGAGGCAGCAGGTCTCTGTGAGTTTGAGGCCACCCTGACCTACAGAGTGAGTTCCAGGACAGCCAGGGCTACACAGAGAAACCCTCACAAAAAAAGAAAGTAAAGAAAAAGAAAACCTCTTATGAATTAAGTTCAGCATTTAGTACCCATCATACTCATTGCTCTATCTGCTGATGAGTTCAAAATGTCCAGAGAGGTCACTGCAGTATCCATCACAGTGAAGCATCCATCAGAGTGCAACATCCATCACAGTGCAGCATCCATCATAGAGCAACATCCATCATAGTGCAGCATCCATCATAGTGCAGCATCCATCATAGAGCATCCAGAGTAACATGAGAACAAGTGATCTTTTCTTCCCAGCCCATTCCACCCAAGAATCTGATAGACTTATTAATATAATACTAACTCATTATAATTATTATTAATACAGTCATTAGTTTTCAGAAGTGCAGGGGCCTCCTCTAATGCACTTTTTATACCATGCCAAGAGGGCCTTTCAAACAGGAGGCCTTTGAGAAGACAATAGCAAGTCACCATGCTGTTAGGACTAATGTTTAAAGGCAACCCAAAATAGATGTGAACAATCAAGTGAAGAGCAACCAAATCTTGGCATTAATGGAGTAAAAGAGCATCAACACTTTGGCCCTTAGTCAGTATCCTGGGTCATATTAGTTAATTTATAGGTAGTTTGCCTTAAAGTTGCAGCTAACTCATTTAATAAGTTCTTAGAAAAACGAGAAATGGATAATCAGGTAGTTATGCCTGATGCTATTGGAGGAAATTTGTTTTATGTTTTTGTTTGTTTTATGCTACAGGATGAATGGTCTACAGGTACACATAAAGAAATGCGCAGATAAATTACAGGGAACTATAAATTTTAAAAAATGTTTATATGCTTTGTGGTGTTTGGCTTCACTGAATGAAGTTTCCTAGCATAATAAATCTAATGCTGTATCAACAGAAAATAAAATATGCACTAGCTCTTATATGAGGAGAGAAGGGTTGGGGGAAATATTCAACAACAGGAAGTCTATTTGGGGATCTCCTGTGTTCAGTTAGGAGGTGTAGAAGTCACAGTGTCTAGTCAACTGAGACTTGAATCCTTCAGCCTGATTTTGAAGTTGAATCTGGGTTACCAGTTACACTTTTGACAACTCAATCTCCATGGGAGCTGGATTTCTTAAGCCAAAGCAAGAGCCAGAGAGAGCATACACATCTTTTCACTTGGAAGTGATACACCATAAGGAACTTCTGTTGTCTGTTGTTTACCAGGCAGACCAGTCCTGGTACTACACAGAAGACTCATAAGAATTGTAAGCACCAGGCAGAGGAGCTCACTGGAGGCCATCTTGGAGGCTGGATACCAGAGGTGGATGTGACTGGGATGGAGGGCATCCTTCTCTCTAAATGGGCTTTCTACAATGGGTAGCTTGGACCTTAGCCTCAGGCAGTCAGATTTTCAATGCACAAGTTATCTCACCCAGCATGAGCATTCTAAGGCAGCACATAGAAGCTGCCAGTTCTCCTAAATCCCAGGATCAGCTAGAAACCACACCTGACCATATCCTATTAGGCAAAGTAGGTCCACGTGGGTTCAGGCAGAGAGGGGAGGATAGGAGCTACCCTTGGGGCTCTTGTAGTTAATACTCTCTAAGAAGAACAGAGAGTGCAAAGGAGAGACTAGAAGTGTTCCCTGGGAGAAGTGAGTCCCGAGGCTGCCTTTGAAAGAATTGAGATCAGAGGGAGGAGGTCTAACACTAAGACCCCATGCAGTGTCTGAACATGCTGCAGCTAGAATAACAGGAACAGGCCACAGAGGTCAGGGAGTGTGAGCCAGGTGTGAGATGCATGGGGGTCACGTGGCAGCAGCTCATAAGACAGGACAGGAGACAGGACAGAAGGGAACCACCAAAGGACTCTGCATGGTAAATTGGGAGCCCAGATTTGGAAGGATATTCTACAAGGTTTTGAGTAAATGAGCCCTTAACATGTCCTTGAAGCAAGGACTTGGACATGTCTGAGACACCACATGCTCAGTGCTGAGCTCAGTATTGTACATACATCAGTTTATTTAATTCTTACTGCAAGTTGACAAGGTGCATCTGATCTCCATCTACTAGATGAGGAAACCAAAGCTTAGCAAGCTTTAGTAACTCCCTGAGGCTCACAATAGTAGACCATCTGGGGCTCAGAGGCGGGTCTGTTTGAAAGCCTGTATCCTCAACGCTTTCATCGGTTGTCATTGCTAAAGTCCCCAGAGAAAGCCTGATTTCAGATGTTATGAGGGACACCTGAGTGATGTGCACTAAAGGACTGACTTGTAGTCAAGATTACCTAACATCCAGAAGACTCATAGCTGAGCAGTACTGTGGAGGTTAACAGGGGCTGACAGGTGTTACAAAAGGCAGGACTGAAGAGCGCTGATAAGAGCTGGTGGGTCACCCACCGGAGCTGCCTTGGGTGACGGAATCACTGTTTAGGCAAGAAGGCACAACAAGGTGCCTTGGATTTTGAAGGATTCTTAAGACAATGCTAGCCCCTCCCCCACCTAAAAACAGTGCCAGTTCCCCTCCCCCCCTCAAAAGCCAATACCGCTTTAGGAAGAATGAGTGAAGAGTGACAGGAGAAGATAAAATCCCCACCAGACTCAGATCAACAGAATCAACTCCGGTGCACAATGGAGACGAGCAGGGGGTTTGGTGGCAGACACTGTGTCCAGTTTATTCTTCCCAACACCTTTAAATCCTTTACCACCCTGCATAGGAGTCTGCCATCTCCCCGCTCCGGCCTCATCCTTCGAGGAATCTTTGGGCCCAAGGCATGAATGTGGCCACCCATTCCTCATCTCTAAATAATTGGATCCTAGGATTCCTTTCCCAAATGTTCCAAGCATATTTTTAGGACCACCATGCTGTGGGATGTTCTGTATGGCAAATGTGTTGCTAATAAAGCACTGATTGGCCAGTGGCTAGGCAGGAAGTAGGCAGGACTAACAGAGAGAATTAAAAGAGCAGGAAGGCAGAAGGAGACTGCCTGCCAGCCTGCCAGCCAGCAACCGCCAGGACAAGCAGCATGTAAAGATGCCGGTAAGCCACGAGCCATGTGGCAAGGTATAGATTTATGGAAATGGATAACTTAAGATATAAGGACAGTTAGCAAGAAGCCTGCCACGGCCATACAGTTTATAAGCAATAGAAGTCTCTGTGTTTCCTTGGTTGGGTCTGAGCGGCTGTGGGACTGGCAGGTGAAAGAGATTTATCCTGACTGTGGGCCAGGCAGGAAAACTCTAGCCACACCACCATGGTCCTCGTAACAGGGTCCTTCCCTTAATTGATTTTTACACCCAAGGGGCTGGGGTGATACTTATGGAAGTAAAAAGAAGCTGTTAAAAAAAAAAAAAAAAAGGACCTGAATTGGATCCCTAGCACCCATATAAAGGCAGCACATGCATGCAGACCTGGTGCTAGGGGCGGGGTGGGCAGAGGCAGGCAGATTCCTGGAGCATGCTGGCCAGCCCGTCTAGCTGAAGCAACAAGCTTGAGGTCCAGTGAGAGATTCTGTCTCAAAAATAAGGTGTAGTGTGATGGAGGAGGACAGTTGACCTTAACCTCTGACCTCCGTGCACACATGCACAAGGGGCACACACCCCATGTGGACGCACCTGGATACAGCACACACACACACAGAGGCAACATCCAGCATGCAGAATGTTTCCTCCCAACTCCTTGTTCTTCCTCTTCCTGTTTGTTTTCTTTCTGCTAATTCACACATGTAATTCCAAGTCTTCCCAGAATTTAATACTGTGCTGCTGCTGCTGCTGCTGCTGCTGCTGCTGCTGCTGCTGCTGCTGGTCAAGTGGCGGCTTTAATTTGGCAACTGAAGACTATTTGTGCATCTTCTAGTTGGTGACATCCGAGACACCGTCTGTTGCATTGTTCAGTATCCTTCCGAGTATAAAGCCCATACAATAAATTACTCTATAATTAAGTGTAAGGAAACATTGTACAATCTGTAGATAGGTAACAGATGAGCTTTACACACATCTTAAACTATTATATTGGACACATGCTTGGTGTGCATTTTACTATTGAAGCTCAAAATTTAAAAGAGGCAATGCAGGTAGAAATATATAATTTATTGTAAATAAATTAGTGTGTAAGCATATGTAGACATATCTTGTCATGCTCTCTTTTTCATGAAAGATGTCACTTCTTTTATTGACTTCTTGTATCTTGGCAGTGACAGGTTATACAGTTTCCTTCAAGGTATAAAAATCCTTGGGATGGGCCTACAGCCATGTGACCTGGAGAGGACATGGGTACACACTTCTAATCACTGCTGTGCTGTCCCCGGCTCCATCCTGAGTACGCTGTTCTCTAACCTTCGGTTTCTTATTTATACAAGGAGTGACATGCACTAGTTACGGATTCTTCTAGGCTTGATTTCCTGTGCACTTGGTTTTCTGTGCATGACCACATTTCCATAGTTATATTATTTAACAAAGTATATTTATAATCATTCAAAAGATTCTAGATGGCTTCTTTAAATCATAGGAGCAAACAAATTCAGATACTTCCTATTTTGTCAAAATTGCTTTGGGTCTTTTGAACTAATGACTGAACTACCTCCAGTCTCACTCAGGCCCTAGCCAATCCTAAGAGCAGAGCCAAGACTCCAACTTCAAGGAAACCAGGAAGTTTTGTGGAGGCTCAAATCTAAATATTTGTGAAGGGCCCTGGGAAAATTGTTAAAGAATGAATCAACCAATCAATCAATGAATCGAAAGTATTCAATCAATGTACCAGTTGCAAAGAATGAAACAGTAGGTGAGATGAGCAGTAGATGCAATTAATGTAATTTCTACTGTCAACTCATTAATTCAAGCTGATTATTATTGAATGTCACTCTGACCATTAACAAATTAGTATCCTGTTGCAATGTGACCTGGGTAATAATAGAGACATCGAATATATTAAATCCTCTGGCAGACTTTCATGGGCTCATTTTTTAATATAATTACTCTAATCAGCAGATGCCGGAAGAGGATTCAGGCCCTTGAACAAGAAAAGCAGTTTCCTACTTAATGGAAACTACATGTGATAGTGTGATACGAAGATGATGTCCAGCAGCAGCAGAGTTGGGTAGCTGGACCCGGCAGCAGCCAGGAGAGAATCCAGGTCTCAGTCAGTGGTGCGGACGGAGCGGGGAGCTTGTGGGGTGTCACAGCTCAGTCAGAAGTATTCATGGTGGGGGAGTAGGCATTATTACCAGCAGGGGCAGAGGTGCAGACTGTGCGACGACGTGCTGGATTATACCAGGTGCAGGGGCTGTGTGTGCACCTGGCTGTGAAGCCAGGCACCATGCCTAGCGACTGTGTGTCTGAAAAAAGAGAAGCAAGAGCCAGGAACCAAAACCGGATCCAGTTAATGGGGTGATTGAAGGAGGAGCTCGGTGCCGTCCCTGCACCAACCCGTAACTTGGGGATCATCAAACCTGTGAAAATCAGATCACGTGAAAGACTAAATCTACAAGTTTGAAAATTTATCAAGTTTTTTCTAAATAATTTTCACATTTATATGGTCTAGTAAGCCGGAGTATTCTCTATTATCTAGCTTATTTGGGAATGGCATTCTTGCAGCTAAATATTGTTTAAAAACTTTCAAAGGTTTGTGTTTTTATTTTCTTTTATGTGTATGAGTGTTTGCCTGCATATATATGTGTGTACCATGTGTTTACACTGCCCACAGAAGCCAAGAGAGATCATTGGATCCCTTGGAACTGAATTTATAGATGGTTATGAGCCACAGTGTAGGTCCTGGGAACCAAACCCAGATCCTCTGCAACAGCTCTAGAGTTCTTAACCACTGAGCCATCTCCCTAAGCCCTTTGTAAATATTTTTAATACCACCCATGGAGGAGCCCCAGATTGGAATCAGCAAAATGTTCAGCGGTTGCCTCTACTGCAAAAAGCAGTCCATTTCCAAGATAGACAGTCTCTGGAGAGATCCAGTCAGTTAGATTACATATGCCTAACCACATGGATTCAGCCTCCTAGAACTCACAAAGTGATGGCCCCGAGCCATATACCCATCAAGGACAAGTCTCCTCTAATGCATGTGACATCATTTTCACAGTGAATCAGCAGCACTTATTTCTGCTGGCCCCTTTCAAAGGCCCCTATTTAGACAAAGAAGATGTAAACTTTCCCAAAGAGACCTGACTGGGAATGAAAGGAGTCAAATCTTTGACCAGAGCTATCTGCTTTTCTGGATTATTGAGCCAAACCAAAGTTTATAAATATCCTTTCCTAAGATCATAGGCCGTCTTTTGATGGCTGTATATATTAAGAATTAAATCCATTTTAGTCATAAAATTTACTGGAAGGTTTTTTGTTTTTGCCCTTTTTTTGGTTTTTGAATTTGTTGGGTTTTGTGTTTGTTTGTTTGTTTGTGTTTAAGAAATAGGTAATTATAAATCCTTCCCTTTCAAATGACTTCCTTGGGCCTATGAAGTGAAACCCACTCAAATTGGGGCCCATGGTCACCTGGATGGAAATATGCCTCTGGAACTGTGATGTTATCCAGTGAAAAGTCTAAAGATGTCACTGATGTCGAGAGCACACCCACTTTAGGAACTCCCTGCCAAGACAGTCTAGCGGAGGGGCGCGCGGGGGGGCGCTGCACATAGTTCTAGTAAAATATGACACATTAAACTCTAAGATGACATTCTGCCGACCTCTGCCCCAAATAATCTGTGGTAAAGGGCTTTGGAAAGGAAGGACGCATGCAGATTACATTGAGTGTCTTTGATTCCAATTCTTGAGCCTGTAATACAGCCACGCATTTATTTTCTTGTCCCTGAAGTTACATGTGGTGTGTGTGTGTGTGTGTGTGTGTGTGTGTGTGTGTGTGTGTGTGTTTCTCTGTGTGTGTCTGTGTCTGTGTCTGTGTGTCTGTGTCTCTCTGTGTGTGTCTCTGTGTGTGTGTGTCTGTGTGTATGTGTCTCTGTGTGTCTGTGTTTGTATGTTATAGCAGAATCCTGGATTCTTTTCTCTTCATTACCCACCACCCTAGTTAAAAATGAACAAACGTCAGTGCTTTGACCTGCTTCCATAAGACCACACAGAAACCAGGGAGAGTGAAAGCAGGAAAAACCCATCGACTTCCACTTCTCTCAGTTCTATCAAATACACAAGTTCTTGTACATCAAACAACATTCCTCTGGGTTCCAGCTACAGGCATGTATTACAGAGTTGCACATTGTGCCCATAGAAATTAATAGGCTTAATGTCTCGATATGGAGAATAAAATTTGGATGATTTTTCCCCTCAAATCACAGACCTTTAGTAGATGAAACGACATTCCAAAGGATATTTATTATAATACATTCTCCTACTGGGAAGGACATTGGATGCAATGGGATGCTTAAGGTGTTAGACGGAGCTTCTAAAAGGCCCATTTCCTTCTGCTGTGAATAAATAGCCCCGCGGCTTGTGAAAAGGCTTCATGCCATCTGAACATATTAGTCTCCTGGCTGCCCTGCTCAGAATATCTCTGCACCTCTTTACTGAATGCTCTGGCAGAATTCCCAGTCAGGAATGCCCCACAGCCATCTGCTCTATCTCTGGTACCCTCAGTGTTTCAGTGGGGCAGCAATCTCTCCCTAAACACTACTTGGTTGCTTGGATTGCTATAAAAGGGTGTTGTAAAAAAGAATTGCTATGTACTCAAGGCATGTGATCTGTTTTTATGTTGTGATATTTTATCATTCCTTGCTGTCCCACATTTTCAAGTTGATTCTGCTCTTTATTGTAAACATGCACAGATGGAGTGTAAAAGGATGGGGCAGAGAGAGAATAATGGCTCCCTGAAGGCAGTGCAGAGGGGGAGCCCTCAGTGAGAACTCAGTCTCGTCTCTGCTCTACTGTGAGCTAAGTTACAACTCTGAGCAAGACACTCCCCTTTTTAGTTTCCTTGTATTAAAAATTAGTTTTTCCACAAAATTGATCCTATAAAATGCACAGGCAGTACTACATCTAAAATCAAATTTAAAAGACAAGTGATTTGCTGCTCCTAAATCTACTCATAATACTATATAAAAGGGTTAATATCCTTAACAAAGAGCTCCTACAAATTGGTAAAAATAGGGGGAAAAAAAAAAAAAAAGGACCCATAGCCTCTACCAGGCACCAGAGGCTAACAACAAAAAGATCCAGCGCTTGGTCCAAGTTATTTCCTTTGGAATCATTGTTCAGTGAGGTCTCAGAGACTGCCAGACTTAACAGCTATTGTCATTGCTCTTGGTTGCCCTTCAGAACTTGACAGCAAAACCCTACTCCTGGAGATATAACAGAGTCATGGAATACAGCAAATCAAGCTGGGACAGACGGGATAGCTTTCATAGTGCGGGAAGATGCTGTGTAAGGTACTAGAGGAGAAAAGTGATCATCAATCAGATCCAGCTACACACCTTTTGAGCTATAGTAATGACTGCCCAGGAAAGACCCGCCCACTGGTGCAGTTGGAGCACAAACATTACCAGGACACAAATATCACCGGAGCAACCAAACACTTTCTCATTGGATATAAATTCCACTCCACAGGATGGAACCCATACCTGGCACCACTACCAGACCAAGAACCAATGGCTAGACAGGTCATAAGCCCCAGGGAAGAACCTGCTACTATTATGCTGCTAAACAACCATGGTATTGAACTGCCTTTAAAAAAAAATTTTTTTTTTTCATTTAAAAATAGAGATCCACAGCCAAACACTAGGCCAAGCTCCAGGAGTCCAGTCAAAGAGAGAGAAGAGGGATTCTATGAACAAGGGACATCAAGATCATGATGGGGAAACCTACAGAGACAACCAAACCAAGCTAGTGGGAACTCATGAACTTCAGACCAACAGCTGTGGAGCCTGCATGGTCCTGGACTAGGCCCTCTGCATAGGCGAGACAGTTGTGCAGCTTGATCTGCTTAAGGGCCCCCCTGATAGTAGGATCAGGATCCATCCCTGGTTTATGAGCTGCCTTTTTGGAGCCCATTACCTATGGTGGGACACCTTGCATAGCCTTGAGGCAGGGGGAGGGGCTTGGACCTGCCTCTACTGAATGTACCAAGGCTCTGCTGACTCCCCATGGGAGGCCTTACCTTCTTATAGGAGGGAATGGGGGGGTAGTTTGGCAGGGGGAGGCTGGAGGAGCGGTAGGAGGGAATAGGGGGATCTGTGATTGGTATGTAAAATAAATAAACATTTTCTTAACAAAAAATAAATAAAAAATAAATTACTAAGCAAAAAAACATTTTTTCATTTTATATACCAACCACGGTTCCCCCTCCCATCCTTCCTCCTGCTCCCCCCACCTCCTCTCCTAACCCACCCTCCTCATCTACTCCTTCAAAAGGGTAAGGCCTCCCATGGGGAGTCAACAAAGCCTGGTACATTCAGTTGATGCAGGACCTAGCCCCTCCCCCCATGCATCATAGGGAATGGGCTCCAAAAAGCCAGCTCATGCACCAGGGATAGGTCCTGATCCCACTGCCAGGGGCCCCTCAAACAGACCAAGCTTAAAGACTTGTTATGCACCTAGATCAACGCATCTCACCCTTCATCTGAGAAGCTTCTATTTGCAGTAGATTGTGATTAACACAAGACCCCCAATTAGCCAAGGTGTAGAGAGAGCATAAGAGACTGCAGAACACTCAGGCCTGAGGGGACCATACACACCCCAATCTTCTTCAAAGGCTTAGGGGTCACTGTGTTGGAGGGGGAAGAAAGAGTATTAGAAATGTCTTCTGGGTGCAGCAGGACAGCTGCACTTAGGAACTCACAGGAGTGTGACAGCATAGGCAAAGCCTGTGCAAGCCCAAGCCAGACCACACTCCAGTGAGGAATGGGACCTGGGCCTGGAATCCACCACCAGCTCTGGAGCTAATGGCAGCCGTTAGTTATTAGAAGAGACAGAGACATTTTCCCTAAGGGTTACGACCCCTGGTAAGTCAGCTACTATTCAGCAGAAGACCACACATCCAGGAATAGTTGGGCAGCACAAATTGATCTGGAAGGATTTTTTTTCTTTTTTAAGATTACACAGAGTTGGGATGATAGGGAAGGGTGGTGAATTGGGGAAAAGTTGGAGGAAACAGGACAAAAACGTATGAAACTCAAAAGGACTAATAAAAACAGAAAAAAAAATAGGCAAAGGACAAGACCAGGTTTCATGTAAGACAGAAAAAAGCAAATGACAAATGAATTCATTATATTTAATGATTATTATAAGGATAGAACCTCTCATTTCCAAATATGAATCCTTATGAACAGGCAAGAAAATTAAAAATCAAATTCATATTTGTGCATCATCTTTGTGTATCTAACAACAACGTGGGAAAATGTTTATTATCTACTGCTAGTGAGAACTGAGCGATACTTGAGATGATGCAGTACAGGTGAACTGCTACAACCTGTCAGGAAGTGGCCTGACCATGCTTCGTCCAGTTTTATTTGTGGAAATCTATCCTATAGAAACAAAACATCCATATTTAAGGATATATATATATATATATATATATATATATATATATATATGTAATTGCAGAGTAGAGGAATAACAAAAAATACCCCAAATCAATATTGAGAGAGAAATGGTTGAAGAATTATGCTAGTGGCTCTCAATCATTAATATTTTCTCCCCAGAGGAATTATCAATAATGTTAAGGTTGAGAAATCTATATATCTGTATTTGAATGTACATGCATGTGTCCGTGTGCAAAGTACTGTGTCTAAAGAAAAGTAAGGATTTATAGCAAATGGATGGCACTGCTTACCTTGAGAAGGCGTGCAGGAGATGGAATGGTGTGGAAGGAATATTCCTTGCATACACACACACACACACACACACACACACACACACACACACACACATTCCTAGACTACCATTAGTGAAATTGGAAGTCCACTAGACACTGTTGAAATAGTCCTGTTTCCTGGCCACATTTGAGATTTCTTATGTCAACTATCATAGATGTAAATATTTTAGAAGAGGTGAGTTCCTCCAAAATTATTCTTTGGAAAAGAGTAAGCTGCCTCTTATTTAAATCCTTACAAAGGATCTCATAGCATGGAGAACTCTCACTGCTCTATTTAGACAGCACAGGACTGTTCAGAGGGGAATATAGTCGCCCGAAGGCTCAGGGTAGTGCTTACAGAGGTCACCTGAAAGAGCTAAAAAAAGACACAATGGTTTTAAAACACAGAGAGCAAAGAAATATAATTTATATTTATTGATTTATTCCAAAAACTGAACCTCATCTCTGCAAGTTTTAAATGCTATTATAAATCAGCCTTCTAAAACAGTGTTTATGTGGGTGAAAATGTGAATATAAGCACTAGCAGTGTGGAAACCACCAGACAATGTGTCCCAATCACATGTTTTGGCACTGATGGTTTGGGAAGTAAAATTTCCAGTGACAAAAAAACAAAAACAAAAACAAACAAACAAACAAACAAAAAACAAACAACAACAACAAAAAACCACATGCAGAATTTAAATTTTTCTGTATGAACCTCAAACAACTTACATGAAAGTCTGGTTCACACTGGAAAATGAAAGTGATTGAAAATATGGCAGCTGCTGACACAGTAGAGGCCTCTGACGTGAGCACATCATACCGACAAACGGCATGAGATGGTTGACGCTAACACATCACACCGACAAATGGCATGAGATGGTTGACGCTAACATTATTTTGTAAGCGATTTTAAATATGTATCTGTTAGCAGATCCATGACTCAATTATCACAACAACAACAAAACAAATTCACAAAGATTGGAGAATGACTGGGTTTCCAGAGATTGCCCGTGACAAGCTGGCCACTGTGGACGTTCAGATCTTGCTATGGTCGACAGCTTCATGCCTTTCTGGCTAAGGGAAGATGAGGTCACATAGAAAAGAGTACATGTTGCTCATGTAGAGAGAGAGAGAGAAATTAGTATGGAGAAGATCTGGCAGGTGACATGGAGACGAATGCTCTTGCGTATCTGCTGACTTGGTTATAATGGTAGGATGACATGGGTGAAAGAGATTTAGAGTGGTGTGGACATGAACCTGGGGCTGGCGATTCTGAAGTGTGCACAGTTCTAGTCTCCTAGCACTCGCACTCACAGGAAGCCAGGTTCTTGGGATGGCATATAATATTTTAAAGCCATGTGGGCATCTGCTGATGCACCAGGCATGCTGAGAGAAGCAAGCCATCCTCTGGTGCACAGAATGACACCATGAGTATTTATTTAATGCAGTTGTTAGGTATTAGGCACCGGGGAGCGAGTGGGAGTCAGGGGAAAGTTGTCTGAGTGAGCCTCCGGCTCTCAGCCTAACCTTGCCACACTGCAAAAAATGGTATGAGATAAATCACTGTAACCCAAGCTCCTGGGTTTGCTCAATGACATTATTAATGCCAGCCTTGCAGACTGGGGACTAGAAACGATCCAAGAACAGTGTAGAAAGACACAACATGACATTGACCGTTTCAATGATTTTTTGTGATGTTCATTTTAAGAACAAGATCACATAACATCTATTCACCAAGAAGATTCTGATATACTCAAAGACCAGGTAAAAGTTTCCATCCTGATTCTATAGCCCAGTCACCTTCACATATAAAGTTACGAAGCTAAAACTTCCCTGTGATTCATGGGATGAAATGAAATATAGAGCAGTTTCATATGAATCATGGCAAAATATCTTTTCAATTATAGACAACTTTTTCAGGAAAGAAGTAAAACTGATGTTACCGGATAAATAAATATGTAAAGGCTCCTGAGACTTCTCCTGTATCACTTATCATTTCATAATTTCAAATTAGGTTCAGTTCTCCAATATTAATTAAACCCTTACCGTGCGAAACATATTGCCGTGTATTGGGAACAGTGAGATAAATGTGAAGCAAGATAGAGTTGGGACATTAGAGTTGCCGTGGAGGCAGCTGAAGGGATGGATAAAAATGTATCTGTATCATGGTAATTGAATAGGAACATGCTTCTATTAATAACGGAATGCAATTTGTTTCTAGAATGGATACTCATTTATTCTGATCAAGCCTTTGCTCTTGCGGCACTTGGAGATGTTGCATTAAACCCATATGATTCACATATTCAGGTAAAAAACATGTTACTGTTTATCTTCGCTGTGCTTTCATTTCGTTTTCTTTTCTCACTGACACTTTCTCCTGAAGGAGAACACTCAGTTTCCTTGATACAGTGCTCAAGCAACTTCCCCATCGTTCTCTCTTTTACTATATTGTCTCAATGGAAGGTGTATATACATCGTCTCCCATTTCTCATAGCCCATTTACCTTTCAACTATCACAACCTGGTTTCTGTTCCTTACAATGTATCAAAATCCTCCAAGATCAACAAATGGTCAGCAAATTACTGTTTTCAGTGGTTTCTCTAGATCTACAACGTATACAAAATCTTGACAGTACTGGCAGTGTCTCCTCAAAACTCATGGTTCTCTCTCTCTTCTTCTCCTTACCCCCATCGCTGAGAATTAAATCTTGATCTAGTCAAGTATTCTACCACTGAGCAATATGCAACCCTGTTTTACTTTTTATTTCAATGTGGGGTCTCACTAAATTGCCTAGGATGGTCTTGGCCTTGAACTTGTGATCCCTCTGCCCAGGCTTCCCAAGTCGCTGGGATTACAGATTTATTCCATCAGGCCAAGATTACATTTACCTTTTTGTTTTCCTTCCCCACTATAAATGCTCGAGATCCTGATCAGATTTTCCACTCATCAGGACATCTCCTGACACCACACTTACACCATTCCCATCACAGACCTGAAACCCATTTCATGTTTTGTTTCTACTGACTAAAATGTATTGTAGAGACTGACTAGTTTTATTTAGACCAGCGAGAGCACCAATCATCAGCTTTTAAAGTTTCTTAGGGCCCATGTACAAAAAGGACTTTTCCTTGGAAGCAACACCCAGACTCCTTGTATAAACAAACACATCATCACTTTTCTTTAACTCTCCTTCTTTCTCTAACTTTATGACTCTGCCTCTACTTTGCTTCACTTAATTACACTATTAAAATAGCCAAATTAAGGGAAATTGTTTTACCACTGGAATGCTATTGGAAAGTCAACTACTGGCCCCCCAAATGTCAGACTTAATCTCTATGATTTATATGTTGTAAAATTTGGATTTAAACATTCAAATATCTGAACATTAGAGTGCCTATAACACTTATAATTCATGCTAGTCCATAAACACCTTCTCAAACAGTGCTAGTTTTGTTATATTTTTTGTTTGGAAGAAAATCTTTTCTATTAATATTATCATTAGGAAGTTTACAGAGACCAGAATTTGAAATTATAAAGGAACTATAAAACCTGTGATCATGATTTTTCTTGCTGGGGGGGGGTAGGGAGAGAGAAGTGGGGGGTGTCCATTTCTGTTTCAACTTGCAATTTCATGTTTGAATGAAACAGATAACTAAAGGTACACTTCCAACGAATGGTTTGGGTTAAACAGCAGGCAGCACAGTGGCCACTTGGCTGATTATTCAGGGAAAGGTTTATTCTAACCTCCTAAGGAGTTTTCAGAAGCTTTGGGGTGTCTGAGGTAAGAGTATTGGTGGAAGTATTAACAGCTACCCACTGTATAAGAGCCTCTTGGTTGAGTTTTCAGGAAATTTTTGAAGTCATGCTACAGAATTGAGAGACCCAGGAACTTGCTGCCTTTTCAACAATCAGAAAACCATCAGCTCCAGAACAGAGCTTCCCCTGCCACAGTCTGAATCCATAAGACTTTCACAATATGATGAAAAATACAAGCAAAGAGGTTCTTCACTCTCACCTCCCCAAACCCATGGAGCTTGTGAGTAGATACTATTATGCCCAGATCATGGGGACCCCCCAAAAGACCCCCACAGAGACCAAATCCCGTATGTAAAAGCAAAGAGTCTTTATTTCAAGTTGGAGCTTGGTCTCTCTGTCCGACACAATGGTGAGAGCAGAGAGCCCTAAGTTCAGGTGGGGTAGGGTTTTTAATCATAGCAGAGGTTGGGGTGAGGGGATTTCCAGGGTTCAGGACCCTGATTGGCTGACATTTGTCTAAGGGTATCTGTAAAAGGGAAATAGGTATATGCTAGGCTCAGGAACATCAGGGGATCTTATCTAACCTTATCTGATGGTTGGAATGTTTGGGATGTCAGGTTCTTCCCCTTAGATGCTGGCCCACCCCTGGGTGGATCCCCGGGTGGTGTCAGCTTATGGCTTTTCCTGGATCCAGATGTTGCCTGACAGTAAGCCTGTCATAACAGCTATGTCTGGGCCTCTAAGCCTGTCATGGCAGCTGTGTGGTCAAGCTGTTTGGGGCCCCCCACAGATACCAAAATTATGATCTCCCCAAACTGTTCCCGCAGCAAAGGTGGCAGAAGTACCATGCATGCAGCTTCCTCTTGCTGCCGCTTCCCTGATCATGTATTAGAGCATCTGACTGGCACCTAAACAACATCCAGAAGCCCCGCTGCAGAGGGATTAGAAGGAGGTGGGTTTCTTCTTTCCTACTATCCTCTCAACAGTATACTCTTAAAAACAATCTTAGAAGCAAGTGATTGGATGCTGTGGTGGTTTGAAAGAAAATTCTCAAAGAGAGTGGCACTATTAGGAAGTGTGGCCTTATTGGAGTAGGTGTGGCCTTATTTGAGGATGTGTGTCACTGTGGGGGTGTGCTTTGAGGTTTCATATATGCTCAAGCCATGCCCAATGTCTCAGTTCACTTCCTGTTACCTTTGGATCAAAATGTAAGGACTCTCAGCTTCAGCACCATGTCTGCCTGCACGCTGCCTTGCTTCCCCCAGTGATGACAATGGACTAAACCTCTGACCTGTAAGTGAGCCACCCCAATTAAATGTTTCCTTTATAAGAGTTGCTGTGGTCATGGTGTCTCTTCACAGCAACAGAAACCCTTACAAAGAAAGAAGTTAAATTTTTTTGTGTGTGTGTGTTAGCTCCATAATGAAGTTTCAGGACAAACTCGGCTACACCATGAAGATTGATGAAGAAATGCCAATGTCCTAGTTTTTAAAATTAAAAAATATAGATTTTTTTAAAAAACAAAAATTAACTCATTATTATTAATAAAGCCCAAGGCACTGAAGAATGGCAGTTTCTTGCCAGGCTTCACATTGCATGTTTGGTAGGAAAGTAACACAATGCTGAAGGGGAAGCTGGGAGCCTGTGTAGGGAGACTAAGGTGGTGACTGTGGCCCAGGCCTAATGTCAAGTTCGTTTTTCATGATGAAATTATAGGGAGTTATTTCTAATCAAGTGAAATATAACTACCGCTCCATAATGAGTGAGAAATTACTGTGGAAAGGTTGATGAGTTATGATAATAAACACAGCTGTTTTGATGCACACTGCAGGTGTGCCATCTAAGGACGCTAATGATATGGCTCACCTTCACCTGCTGCACCTGGCAAGGTTCCCTCTCTGAATGACATGGGGATGGAAGGAAGCTATGCCTTCAATGTTTTCCCCACCACAGCGGTCATCCACACGCGGTGCTCCATTAGCTCTTCGATCCCAAGGGAACTGGATCTGGGAAGCCATTTGTCACATGCTTTTTACACTCTTTTGAGGAAGGTGCTATGCCTCATTTTACCGGTTTCTCCTTAAGAATCCTGGAGGGCTGGTGATTCTCACCACCTGGACCGCTTTGCAGATGGAGAAGCTTAAGTTCGGGAAGAATAATTTATACGAGTTCACGGAGACCATGAGATCCCGAAAGGGTTCAAACTCAAATGCGTCTGAATCTGTAGTGGATTGGAACTATTTTTGTCTGCCTGGCATTCTTCCTTTTCTTCTGACAGGAGCACATTTAGGGAACCACCTCTCTCAGTTCAAGCGGTTTGGATGTTTGGGCTGCTGCTGCAGAGGCTGGCGTGGGATTCAGGCATGGTCCATGAGACCCGTAGGTCCCCATGATCAGCGTGGTTAGGAATAACATGTGACACAATTGCTCAGGAAGAACTACAGTTTGTTTGTTTTCACTTTGTAGAGAATCAAAGAGAAATTTTCATTTCTTTTCTGCTTCACTGGAATATTCTAGGCCCAGGCCTCAATGGCGGACACTTTCTTATTAGCAAAAGGCAGAGCCTGCTAAGGTTGGGGCCAACACAGGGCAAAGCAGAGAGGATGTAGGGAAAAAGATTGGCCTAATTGTATGTTTATAACTGAAAACTCAGACATCCCCCAACCCAGAGAACTCACAGACTTTCGAGGCAAGAAAATGAATTCCTTTACATGCTACGCTGTGGATAGTACCTATTCCAAACCCCATGTTCTGTCCATTGG